>CAUYRT010035922.1:0-57365 GCA_963574885.1 Lepilemur ruficaudatus
CAATCCCATTACTGGGCATCTACCCAAAAGAACAAAAGACACTCTATAAAAAAGACACCTGCACTCGAATGTTTATAGCAGCACAATTCACAATTGCAAAGATGTGGAAACAACCCAAGTGCCCATCAATACACGAGTGGATTAATAAAATGTGGTATATGTACACCATGGAGTACTATTCAGCTGTAAGAAGCAATGGTGATCTAGCACCTCTTGTATTTTCCTGGATGGAGCTGGAACCCGTTCTACTAAGTATCCCAAGAATGGAAAAACAAGCACCACGTGTACTCACCAGCAAACTGGCTTCACTGATCAGCACCTAAGTGGACACATAGGAACAACATTTATCGGGCGTCAGGCAGACGGGAGGGGGAGCAGGGGATGGGTGTATACACACATAATGAGTGCGATGCGCACCGTCTGGGGGAAGGACACGCTTGAAGCTCCGACTCCGGGGGGGAGGGCGAGGGAAGGCAACACACGTAACCTAAACATTTGTACCCCCATAATATGCTGAAATAAAAAAATCTTAATACCCAATATGGTAGCATTAGGAGGTGGAGCCACTGGAAGGTGATAAGGTCCTGAGGGCGGAGCCTTCATAAATGGGATCAGTGCTCTGCCTGTCCTGTTCCTTCTGCCATAAGAGGGGGAGAAGACAGCCGTTCGCAAGCCAGGAAGACGGCCCTCACCAGGACCTCAATCTGCCGGCACCTTGGTCTAGGACTTCAGGCTTCCAGAACGGTGAGAAACAAATTTCTGTTGCTCATAAGCCACCCAGTCTGTGGCATTCGGTTACCGCAGCCCAAACAGACTACAACACCGAGTTCTCAACGTGGCCAGATGGGAGGAAGACCCCTTTGGCCCCAGGACTGAGCTGTGTTCTGTAACACACTTTACCAGAAATTCTGTGTTTAGTCCTCAGCTAGCCAGTGGTTCTTGTGGACAGTCTTCACTCAAGAATTTAGACGTGACGCGCAGTGGCAGCGTGGAAACACTCACCCGTAACACCCAGGTCAGAGTTCACGCAGCTTCTCCGTACCTTTAAAAGTGGCCTCAAATCCTTTTTGAAACATTGGCAAAGTGTAAAAACAAGTCGCAGCTACCAAGGCCCACGCCTAAATCAGTCCCTGTCCAACTGCAGTTCCTCAGGAAAAAGCGTGACTACGCTGTATAACTTTGCTTTTCCTTGCTTGACATAGACTCACTCGGTGCCCTGTCTACTGTCCTGGGCTGGTATGAGATTTAAGTTAGAGACTATGTATGTGAAGCATTTTATAAACTGTTGAATTTATAAAAATATAAATGTTCTAATATCCAGGGAAGATGAAAAGATTGAGGGATGATACTACTTGAAGGCAAAGTTTAATGCTTCAAAGAGATGAGTAAAATAACAAATTTGCCCCGGCTAGAGTGCCGTGGCATCAGCCTCGCTCACAGCAACCTCAAACACCTGGACTCAAGCGATCCTCCTGCCTCAGCCTCCCGAGTAGCTGGGACTACAGGCATGCACCACCATGCCCAGCTAATTTTTCTATATATTTTTAGTTGGCCAATTAATTTCTTTCTATTTTTAGTAGAGACAGGGTCTCGCTCTTGCTCAGGCTGGTTTCAAATTCCTGACCTTGGGCAATCCTCCTGCCTCGGCCTCCCAGAGAACAAATTCTAATTCAAGTATTAAATTCATGTTAACCACTGACATTAGTATTGGACATTTTAATAAGTGGCAATTCTGAAATTATATCTAATAAAGTCTTTTATTGAATTTAATCAGAAGTATACAGTTTGGGTTTTTTTCCAATTATAAGATTAGTATAGAAATAAGTGAAAAGTTAATTCTGTAACATTATATCTGGACCAACTTTCTGAATTTACATAATGAATAAACAATACGATTCTCATTTTGTCAAATGACTTTGGCCAACAAGTGAAAAATACATCAATCCTTTGATCTCCTGTGGGATCCCTGTAACGTACTTCAAGTAAAGAGTAAGAAAGATAAAGAATGTATCAAACTGTAGAGGAACAGAGATTCACGGTGGCAGCACTGATTAAAATGATGAATGTCCCAAACGGTGGAAGGAGCATTTCGCCAGAGGATGCAGAGGGATGGGTTTTGGGACCCGGAACAGGAACTGGACCTGTCAAGGAGAATACACAGTCACCAACGCGTGCCATTTTTGATGTCAAGGATCATGCACCTATAAAGTATATCCTGAACACGTAAACAGTGACACCAAACTTGAGTTAAAAGCTTAGCTGAAATTATCCAACCAGGAACATTTTTCAAATAAATGTAGTTCGCTACAGATTTCAGGCTGTATTCCCACACGGTTGACCCTCGAACAGTGAGCACCAACCCCGCATGCAACTGAAGAGCCACATACAACTTCCGATTCCCCAAAATTTATCTACTGATAGCCCCTGTGGCCCGGAAGGCCTTACTGATAACAGTCGATTAACACATGATTTGTACAAGTATTCTGTGCTGTACTCTTGAAATAAGCCAGAGAAAAGACAGCGTTAATCGCGAGGAGGGGAAAACACATTCCCAGCGCTGCATTCACCGACACCGTGAGTCTCCGCTGCTCACGATGAACCGTCTGAAGTGACGGCGGCAGCGGCTGCGTCCCCCAGCTGCAGGGCGCAGCAGGCCAGCGCGTCAGCTTTTCCTTGCAATGTCGTGACTCTCCTCTGCTTCCTGGGAGCACGTCCAGAGCCACCAGAGGCTCTTCCTGTGAGTACCGCACCGAACACGGCGAAAAATACGCGAGAACCGTGAGAGGTCGCTTTGCACGACGACGTGCGATTCACTGGAGAGACGGCCGCCCGTGCGGAGACTGCCCGCGTCACACGCAACCCCCGGGATGTGGCCAGGAAATCACGACAACGTACAGCACGCGCTGTAACTTTATGCAGTTACGATGAAAACTGCATCGACACGCGTAAGCTTTACACGCACGGTCGGTCTGCACTTCTCTGGACTGTGAACGGCACCATGCACAGCCTGTGTTCACGTGAGTTCTGATAAGTTTTAACTCTTTATAATAGATTTCTGTATATATGGTAGAAAATAAAATAGTATCCACATGTATTTTATGTATTAATGATACACCCAGCTTTTTCTTAATCTTTTTCCATATTATTTAGGCTATGCAGTTCTGTGGGGTTTTTCTAATTGTTGCAACTCTCCAAATATTTTTCTATTTATTTTTAAAAATCCGTGAATAAGTGGACCCACGCAGTTCAAACCTGTGTTGTTCAAGGGTCAACTATCGCCCGGGTGTGCTGCTCTAGGTCTCATCGTAGGATTTCACAAGCTTTGTAATCTCTACATCGCCAAGATGATTACTGTTTGTTGTTCAAGTTCTCTGGAATTTCTTAGCGGTTTCTGTTTCCATTTTCTATGTATACATGCAAGGTAAAGTTTAGCTGTGTCTTATGTTTCCAACAAGACAGCGTATTTTACATGCATGTTCAGATAACTACCAACACACACTGGACATACAGTCATCCCTGGGTGTCCACGGGGCTGGGTTCCAGGACCCCTGACCCACAGATGCTCACGTCCCTCACACAAAATCGTGCAGTATTTGCATATAAGCCACACACAGCCTCCTGTACACCTTAAACCCTCTCTAGATTACCTGTAATACCTAATACAATTTAGATGCTATGTAAATAGCTATACTATTTGGTTAGTATAACTTTATAGTATTGGTTTTATCTGTATTCTTGTTTTGTCATTTTTTATGTTTTTTCCCCCAAATATTTTTGATCTGTGTTGGCTGAATCCCTGAGGATACAGAGGACCGACTGTAGCTGCTTTTTTAAATGATAAGCTTGCAAGCTGATAAAAAATAAATGCTTTTCCCTCCCCACACTCTGCTCTGGAGAGAACGGCTCCCCTTCGTCTGCACTCGCGGAGAGGAGGCTCGTCAGGGTTCGGGTGTGCTCACACTGCCCTGCCCTCAGTAACGTGCCCCGCTGTGTTTTTGTTCAAGCAGACTGAACAGGGAAGGGCTGGCTGAAGTATCCAAATGGGATCGCCGTTCAACTTTCACAAATGAAGCCAAGAGCGTAGTTTTACGAAAGCCTTCACAGCATCAATCTACCTGCCGTGGTCATGAGCACGCAGTCACGCGCACACAGACGGAGACGCGGGCAGGCAGGACAGCCACGTGCCGACCACACGCGGCAGCGGTCTCCCGCGAGCACGACGGCGTGGGAGACTCCCACTGCCGAGCGACGCAGGAGTGGCCAAACCCGCGGCCGTGCAGGGCACGTAACCGTGACAACGAACAGCTGCGTCCCTGGCTCACGCGTTTCCTCTACTACACTTTCTGTTACGTGAGACTGTATTGCTTCTGCTTTTATTTTTCTTAAAAGTTACATGTAAAAAAAGCCACAGGCAGGGCCTTCAGGAGGCGTCCAGAAGGAGGCCCTGTCACCCTAGGAGACGGAGCTCCCTGCCCTCACTGCCCCTGCAGAGGCTCCAGGGGGCCCGGGTGCGGAGGGGGAAGGCGGTGACACTCATGACCCCGACTGTGCGGGCCCAGGCTAGTTTACGCGTGTCTAAGTTTCTAGCAAAACAATTTAAAAAGTAAAAAAATAACATTTTAAAATTAGAAAAAAGGTTATAGAGTAACAATATAGAGAAAAAAATACTTCCGTACAGCCGTATAATGTGTGTGCGTTTTAAGCAAAGTGTTATTATAAAAAAGTAAACCAGTTTGAAAAAATTAAAATACGTTTATAAAGTAAAAAATGTTGAAGTTAGCTGAAGTTACTTCACTGCAGGAAAACACGCTGTGGTTTAGCGCAGCCTCAGCGTGCAGCGGCTGTGAAGTCCAGGACTCCCCCACTCACAGACTCACCCAGAGCGCCTGCCCGTCCTCAAGCTCCACTCACGGAAGGTGCCCCACGCAGGTGTACCGTTTTTTGTCTTTTATATCGTATCTTTGCCGTACTTTTCTGTGTTTAGGTGTGTTCAGGTACACACACACTCAGCGCGGCGGTACCACTGCCTACAGTGCTCAGCCAGCAGCGCGCTGCACAGGGTCACAGCCTGCGAGCGATGGGCTGCACCATCCAGGCTCGCCCGAGCGCACCCTGCGACGTCTGCACAGCAACGGGACTGCCCCGCGACTCCCTGCTCAGAACCACCCCTGTCCTCGGGCGACGCGTGACCGCACGTCACTGCAGCCCAGCGGTTCTCAAGGGGCAGTGCTGCTCCCTGAGAGGCCGTCTGCGCAACTGTCAGGGGACTCTGTTGACTGTTCCAACAACGGGGTGGAGGCTAATATTCTGCAATGCTAAGGACAGTCTCGGACAGTTAAAAATCGACCCACTTCCTGCACAACTTTCAAACGCGCTGACATACACGTACGTTAAAGAGCTGTTTAAAATGATCGAACCCAGAACCTAAAGCAATTTTACATATAAATATTTGGGGATAGTTTTAATAAACATCAAAATTAGTTTTTATCCCGTGTCTGCTGCATTTCTCCACTCTGTTTCTTATGCTTCCTGTACAGAACAGTTTCCAATCTCCTCCTAACCCAAATTTACCTGCATAAATAGATACAAGCATCCCTCTACTCCACTGTCCTTCTGAGTGTGACCTAAGTATCTACATACTGAAATGTAATTTGTTGTAAATCGCAGTCAGGACACTCTATTGACCTTGACGGGTGCAAGCGCAGCTTATCTAAGATCTCCCTTCAGTACAAACAGGGACTTCACGAAACATCTGTCACGAAAAGGGAGAACTGGGTTGCAAGGGCTGAGAACCGCTGTCCTAGCAGCACAGTCTCCAGACACGGTTAAAAATTATCACGTAAGAAGCGAGATCAAGTTGCCCCGACACACGCAGACGCACACACTTCGTTATTCTGACGCCCTGAACTCTCGCAACTTTATCCCCTTCACTAAGGAAAAGCAAATTCTCCCTTTTTCTCTATTACAGAAACAGACATTTATCAACCGAGGAAATGAGGTATTTCTTACTGGGATTGTTGATAGTTTCTTGAGCTCTGTCTTCTAAAATATAAAGAGACTTTGAGTTAGTGGCACTGTATACCTACTTATCCAGAAGAGAAAGACACAATTAAACAAACTCGGTTATCTCTGGGAATGGGTCTGAGGGGCAGGTAACAGGTTTACAGCGGTGTGTGCGGTTAGGGGAAAGGCTTAATTTGTACTCACCTGTGCTCTGAAATTTTTAAATCATGAATATGTGTTTCCATTAGAAAAAGTTACAATTTTGTTTACAAAAAAGCACCTTTTCTACATACTGAACTCAGGTGCCCAAGTACAACCCTAGCGCCTGCCGTCCACTGGGTGCACACTCTGAGCCACGCCCGCGCAGAGGCTGCAGTGCCTGTCACCTTTACTTCTCACAGTCCTGCTAGGTAGGGACAGTCGTCTGAGTTTCACAGACGCGCCTTAAGACATCTGTGAAATGTTTTGAGGAGTGACATGCATCACCACAGACGTAGCAGAATCTGGTTTCAAAGCCTTTGCTTTTAATTACTGTGCTATATGGAGGCTCCGCAACTTACAATGGGATTGTGTCCCAATAAACCTAAGTTGAAAATATTTTGAGTCAAAAATATGTTTAGGCCGGGTGCGGTGGCTCACGCCTGTCATCCCAGCACTCTGGGAGGCCGAGGTGGGAGGATCGCTCAAGGTCAGGAGTTCGAGACCAGCCTGAGCAAGAGTGAGACCCCGTCTCTACTAAAAATACAAAGAAATTAATTGGCCAACTAAAAATATATAGGAAAAAAAATTAGCCAGGCATGGTGGCGCATGCCTGTAGTCCCAGCTACAGGATCGCTTGAGCCCAGGAGGTTGAGGTTGCTGTGAGCGAGGCTAATGCCACGGCACTGTAGCCTGGACAACAGAGTAAGACTCTGTCTGAAAAAAACAAAACAAAAATATGTTTAATACTCCTAACCTACCAAACATCGTAGCTTAGCCTAGCCTACCTTAAACATACTCAGACACTTACATTAGCCTACAGTTGGGCAAATCATCTAGCACAAAGCCTATTTTACAATAAAATGTCGATATCTCACGTAATTTATTGACTACTGCACCGAAAGTGAAAAGCAGAATGGTCGTGTGAGTACTCCAAGCACAGTTTCTAGCGAATGTGCATCTCTTCCACACCACTGTAAGCTGAACCATCTTAAGACAGAAACCTTCTGTAAAGTATTACAATATGACCACATTTTGACAGCTCTGAAGCCAAGTGCCAATTCTAGCAGCCCAGGATAGACAGAGGTGTGTAACTAAATCTGGCTGGAACACACGTGTTGTACAGCACAAAATAAACAAAACCTGAAAAGTCTGGCTGGGAGTCGTGGCTCACGCCTGTAATCCCAGCACTCTGGGAGGCCAAGGTGGGAGGATCATTTGAGCTCAGGAGTTCGAGACCAGCCTGAGCAAGAGCGAGACCCCATCTCCACACAAAAAAAGGAACATTAGCCAGGTGTGGTTCACTGTCATCCCAGTTACTTGGGAGGCTGAGGCAGGAGGATCGCTTGAGCCCAGAAGTTTGAGGTTGTAGCGAGCTACGATGACACCACTGCACTCTACCCAGAGTGACAGACTCTGTCTCAAAAAAGAAAAAGAAAACAAGTTTGAGTCCTGACTGTGGCTTTCTAGCTTCTTACAGGTTCCTTAACCTTCCTGCATTTCATGTCCTCATCTCTGAAGCGGCAGCAGCAATGTCCACCTTATTGGATTAAATGAGATCCTGTGTACTATTTTCACATCTCATTCATTCATTCACTGATTTGAGACAGAGTCTCATCCTGTTGCCCGGGCTAGAGTGCCGTGGCGTCATTATAGCTCACAGTAGCCTCAAACTCCTGGGCTCAAGCGATCCTCCTGCTTCAGCCTCCTGAGTAGCTGGGACTACAAGTGCATGCCACTATACCTGGCTAATTTTTCTATTTTTTGTAGATGTGGGGTCTCGCTCTTGCTCAGGTTGGTCTCGAACTCCCCGGCTTAAGTGATCCTCCTACCTCAGCCTCCCATAGTGCTAGGACTGCAGGCGTGAGCCACTGTGCCTGGCCCATGTCACCTTTAAAGACGCCCACACTACACACAGCTTTCCAGGAGAGGGCACGGTGCACCACGGTCCCAGTGAGACCCAGTGGCCCATCTGCGGGAGGACAGGGCGAGCATGGTGAGGGTCACAGATGGCCAGACCCGGCGCCAGCACGCTGTACAGTGCTCATTCCTGCTCCCTCGGTGATGCCACCCCTGTGTCTGTACACTCCCGCACGGTAGCCAGCGCACCCTGCGAGCTCCTGCCTCACCCTGGAACAGACAGGCACAGCTGGGAGCCAACCGGTCCAGTTTCAGGTCAAGCCTTTTCTGTTTGGCTCAGAGAACCGTAACAGCAGCCCGCTGCTCCCTCTGACAGGAGTTCCCAACGCTCCCCCCCGCCCCGGCGTGCACACCGGACGTGGGAAACCGCACAGCCGGATGTCGTCCCCGATCCCATGAGACCGAGCTAACCGGATCATTACGGTAAAGGACTCAGAAGCCCCGGTGCCACCACCCCCATAAAGAATTTATTACCAGGTTTTCCATCCGGTTGAGTCGCTTGTATTCCTAAGGGAGAAAGAGAGTTTCAGACAGTCACACAGACAGCTCCCATTTCCTGCGATTTGCTACCGTTCATTCTACCAGGCACTTCAACTCACCAGGGCTCTGATCCGTCCTGCAAGCAGGATGTGGCAGCAGATGTGCAGGAAAGAAAGCGACGTACGCAAAGCCATTCGCAGGGAGACGGCAGAGCGGAGCCTCCCCGCGGCCGGCGCACCTGCCACGCAGCCCACGCGCCCTGCCCAGCCCCTGCCCTCAGACGCCGCAGCGTGGCCAGCACGGCCCCAGGGAGAGCGCCGCGCACACGCGGGCCCCGCAGGCTGAAAAGACGCGCGCGTACAAGGCACGTCACCAGTGTCCCCAGAGATTCACTTTGGAGCCGTGGCCAATAAATCCAACTGGGCCAACGCGGGTCGACGCAGGAGAGCAGCGGAAGCCCCCGCAAGCCCGTGCCCGCGCCCCGCCGGCCTGCCTGCCTGTGCACGCTGTTTCTGCACACGGCGCCTGGCGGCCGAGGACAGCGGCGCTAAGCAAAGCTGGGGGGATGGAGCTAAGTCTGTGAAGGCCACAGATCTAGTTTCTTTAATGGATTATCATTCCCACAGTAACAAGATCTACAAGAAATTGTTTTCGGAGCACCCATGAACTGAGGGGGAAAGACCTTAAGCACTGGCCCGTGGCGCTGCCCCTGACGTCCTGGGGCTTTACAGCCCTTGCAGAGACTCCTGCGAGGTGGCGCGACGGGCTGGCCACGCTGGGAAGACGGCGACTGAGGCGCAGAGAGCTGCCGTCACTGGCCGTGGCTCTCTGGTAAAATCCTACACCACCTCCACTTTGTCCTTTCTTACTTCTCCTTGTCTTAAAAAATAAACCAAGTCTGGGGGCCTTTTTATTTTTTCCTCCCCTACAGGCGTAAGTCTCGCGGTCCTTCTGAGGAAGCTGACTGCAGTCCCTGGTTACGGAAGCCCCAGGCCGCGCAGGGGCCTCGCCCTCGGCTGCAGCCTCACCCCAAACATCCGTGCGGGCCAGGCAGGGCCGGTGCGGAGGCCGGGTGCGGGGAGGCTGAGAGGAGAGAGCCAGGCGTGAGAAGGGGGAGGGGAGGGCAGACTAAAAAACAGAATGAAATATTCGTCTCTGTTCTTGCATCTTAAAGGTAGGTTAAATCTGCCGTGGCTAATACACTGCAAAAACACTTGGAGAGCCATGTACGCTGAGGAACAGGGACCTGGTTAAGAGACCTGGGTCCTTCACTCACGTCTGTGATCCTGTACAAGTCGTCACACTTTCCTGCCTGCCTGACGGTGACGGTTACATCGATACCCCCCAAACTGGCATCTTCCCCTGTGGCACACCTAATACTGCTTACCAGGTAGTGGAAAAGGTTCTGGAATTTTCGTTCCTAAATGAAAAAGAAGTTTTTAGTGACCTGCAGTTTGCTCCAATAAGTATAATTTTCAAACTCTTGCCTGGTAAGCTCACGAGAGCTTACCAAATGCCGCACTGCGCTGTACTTTCTGGCTTTTCATTTGAAAGTTCTGGCTACATGAACCTCCACTGCGCAGACCACTCCAAGCTCAGAGGAGTCCTCTGCCCCGGCACCTCACTGCGTGGGTGTCTATGCCAGGAGAGTGCCGCGTTTAGTTACCTGGAGGTCCCCGATGAAGAGACTTTAGCCCAAGCTGAGAGTCAGCTTGTGCGTGAAGCTGAGGTTTCTCCCGAGTAACTTCAGCGGCAGAGGCTGGAAGGCGCTGGGCGGGGGCACCGGCTGCCCCGCAGCCTTCCCAGGGCCATAGTCCCAGCAGAGCCAGCTTTCCTGCCCCAAGAGGGTGCCAAGGAGGAAAGGCCCTTTCTCCACCCTCTTCCCCGCTCGGTCTTTGTAGGGGAAATATTCACGAACAATAGTCTCATTATTGATAATGCTTCTTTAATGCCTGAGGAATCTTTCTCACCTAATAGGTCGGGCTCAGGGAGCAAATAGAAAGGTGTCTTACCAGGTGTTTGGGTGGGTTCAAAGATCTTCATACCTAAAAGCAGAAATGAGCACCAGTTAATCAGTGACCTCACACTGTTAATGTCCCCTCTGTCCATACTTCCCCCATCTCCCACTCTCAAAAAAATACCAAAAAAAAAAAAAAATACTTTTCAATGGCTCTTCACTCTCCCATGAGAAAAAGTCCAAACTCCTTAGCCTGGACGTCAAGACCTCCTGTGACCTAGCCCCTACCTGTCTAACCTTGTTCTTCGTAAGGCCGTCCTAGCGTATAGGTGTTAAATGAAACGGTACCGGGTTTAAGTCTCTGCTTGGTTTAGCTCTACCGTCATTACAGCTATTAGCTCTGTGACTCTGGGCGGGCTACTTACTCCCTCTGAACTTCAAACGCTCATTTTGCAAAGGAAAGACTTACCTCGTAGGTTTGCAGTGAGTGAGTGAGGACTAAAGGAAACACCGCACCCAAGTGCTGGGTGCACAGACAGCACTCGATCAACAAGTCCCTGTGCTCTAGCTCAACTCGGTCCTCGAGCTCAACGGGCTCAGACAACGTTCTTAATCCCAGTATCTCCTCCCAACTTGTAGCTAGTCTCAGCGAGTAAGTAAAAGATGATTTACCAGGTAAGACAGTGAGCTCCGGGCTTTTCTCCCCTAAGGATGAGAATAAGAACAATTCGGCGAAAATTGTCATCAGCTTGAACATTAACTTAACACTGTATTTGGCTTTTATAGTAGAAAGCTCCGAACGCTTTGAGAAATGGCAGGGGACAGGGTCAAAAAGGCGATGAGAAGATTGAACCCACTGGAGCCTGGCTTACGGCAAGAACTGTGGCCAGTAACCCAGGATCTCTCCAGACGAAGCAAACGGCTCTTGTTTTTTTTTTTTTTTAGATTCAATCCAAAGACTGCGACCCAAAGTTGCCATGACTGATCTATATATTTAAAAGCAATTTTTTTTTTGTTTTTTTTAAAGAGATGGGGTCTTGCTCTATCGCTCAGGCCGGAATACAGTGGTGTGATCGTAGCTCACTGCAGTCTTGAACTCCTGGGCTCAAGTGATCCTCCTGCCTCAGCTTCCCGAAGAGCTGGGACTACAGGTGCGTGCTACCACCCTGGCTAACTTATTTTCTATAGAGACAGAGTCTCACTATGTTGCTCAGGTTGGTCTTGAACTCATGGCCTCAAGCGATCCTCCCACCTTGACCTCCCAAAGTGCTGGGATGACAGGTGTGAGCCACCACGCCCAGCCTATATATATATATATACACACATTTTAAACATAATGTCTCCTGGTTATATATTAAAATTGTAGATAATTTCAAAAAATACAGGAAATTATTAAAAATTAAAAATCACTTAAAACTCAGATCTCAGATTCTTAACATTTTTGGTGTATTTCCTTTCGATCTTTTTTGTTATACATTTGTATGTGCACATATATTTTAATAAAGTTAATATTATATTCTATATACTGTTTTATATCCTATTATTCACCACTGTATTATGAATACTTTCTTATATCTCTAAATGTTTTCAAAAACATTTCAAAAATGAAATTTCTAAGCTGTTCAGTGTTTTACAATATAATTTTATTTAATAATACCTAACACAGTTGGACACCGAGGCTG
The DNA here is from genome assembly GCA_963574885.1 of Lepilemur ruficaudatus. Lineage (NCBI taxonomy): Eukaryota > Metazoa > Chordata > Mammalia > Primates > Lepilemuridae > Lepilemur > Lepilemur ruficaudatus. The sequence goes on from CAUYRT010035922.1 coordinate 12,241, forward strand.
TGCCTAAGTTTCGGCTACTGTCAAACAACAATTATAGGGGCCATGCTTTGGACCAAGGTTCTGCACTAGGTCCCAAGAGACCAGACTGGAAACCGAAGTGGAGTCGCCCGTGTCAAAGTCCCACACCACCCAAACTAAGCTCTCTGACCTCGGAAGAAAGCAGCAGGGGGAAGAGCCGATTTCCCAAGCAGTCCAGTTTAGAATCTTCAATCAGCTTGATACTGAAGTTCCCTCTGCTTTAGTCCTTGCACACACAAAACAGCCTGACAAAGCAGGGTGTTAACACCGGCGGCTCTTCCATCGTTCTGTCTAAAGGTAACTAACCCACGCTTCATTCCTTCCTCCCGCTTTCTGCAGCCCTTCTCTGTCTATGAAGCCGAGGTCTTGCTCCGCTCACGGGAACACTTGTTCCATTTTACGGACTGAAGTGTTGCCCAATTCCAGTATCGCAAATAAAATTTACATTTGTTGTAATTTTGTCTTTTGACACTATCGTGACACTGTGATAAACATTTTAAACTCAAATCGTTGTGTGTATCTCTAATTTTCTTTGGACAAGTATCTACAACTGTTAAAACTGGGTCAAAGGTATAAACATTTTAGAAGCTAGTACTACCAAATTTCCCTCCATAAAAAGTTGTTCCAATTTATAATCTCACCAGTAATTTATGAGAATGCTCCTGCCCATACCCTTGAGGACATCTGAATAATATCATTAAAAAATATCACAAAAACAAACATTTGGGGATGAGTCATACTTTGGAATGTACTAAATAGTCAAACGGTACAGCAGACAGCATTTGTTACTCAATGGCTGGAGGCAGACACAATACACAGAATCACATTTTTTTTTTTTTTTTTGAGATTAGGGTCTCTCACTCTGTCGCCCAGGGTAGAGGGCAGTGGCGTGGTCATAGCTCGCTGCAACCTCCAACTCCTGGGCTCGAGCAATCCCCCTGCCTCAGTGTCCTAAGTAGCTGGGACTACAGGCATGTGCCACCATGCCCGGCTAATTTTTGTATTTTTTGTAGAGACGGGGGTCTCGCTAATTTTTGCTCAGGCTGGTCTCAAACTCCTCGCCTCAAGCAATTCTCCTGCCTCAGCCTCCCAAAGTGCTAGGCTTATCGGCATGAGCCACCTCACCTGGCCCAGAATCATCATTTTAATTTAGAAAACCGATGCTATCTGTTACGTCCTACCCAACGCCCTAGGTCACAGGAGTACGTGGAACAGTCACATCTGTCTGCTGGGATGACCTTTAAAGACTGTCAGGAGACACGGAGCTGCTGCGTCACTTCTATAAAGAATTCTGTCTGAAGCACAGGTGGGTCCCTGGTACACCCAACCAGCAAGCCAAGGGGGGCCCTGCCTCCTTCCCAGGCCGGGCCTTCCTACTCCTACCTGTAAAGGGAGAACCCTGCAAAACAGAAGCCCCAGAGTGTCTTACCAGAGTCTTCAATCTTCTGGGTTTTCTCACCTAAGTTACAAAAAGAAACTTATCAGCTTTAACAATGGATCAAAAGAACCGGGAGTTACCATAGTTACAGCAAAACTATTTTCAGGTAATAATGCCATAAAGAACCATTTTGTATATCCAGTAAACTACGGCTACTACATTTAAATGTTAGCCAGAGTCTAAATATACCCTGGCTAATGGGCTAGAACCTTCCTCTGGCCTCCTCTATTAAAAAAAACCATCACATACAGCTAGTCTCCTGGGGATCTCAAGGAACCCAAAAATGTCTATTTTGGAGAGTTGAGGTCCCTGGGAAGTAATCAGTGGACTCATGGCTGCAATGGGCCAACAGGAAGGGGTTGTTCAGCAAGTTTTTAGGGGCATAAAATGTTTCACTTCTATCAGGACAGGAAGTCTCTTCCCAAACACGAAGTAAACTGCATGTTTGAGGAAAGGCTGGATCCTTTTCTCTCTTCAACAGGAAAAACTTACTGCAGCCACGTGGGTCAAACACATAATAACGAACCTACATGCAGAGAAGTCATTTGGGCCATATCTTGCTAAGTGGAAACTTTTTTAAAAAAAAGCATCTAATCACCCAGATGTTTTAGTTAAATGATACGAAACATCAAGCATCAGCAAATCTGAGCCATGCAAACGTGCTGAGAGTTCTATCTTTATCTTTTGAAAGAAACTTTCCCCAGAAAGTGTCCCTATCGTTCAGACCTCCAGAGAGCCAACACTCTCATTTGAAGCATGCAAATTCCTCCGGAGTAGGTCTCTTCTCCCCACCCCCAGAGCGTGCACGGCACTGCTTTGTGTCTGCCAAGGGCTCCCTTCGTGAGGTGACAAAGGCCATCTGTTACACGAGACAGAGCTGTTACACATCCACGCAGGACTCACGTTTAGAGAGCAGAGCATACTCACCAGCATCGTAGACATAGACGGGCTGAAAATACTCTGAAACACAAACATGTTTCCATCATGTGGTACTATACGCTCAGATGGGAATGCCAGGTTAAGGCTACTATTAAGCACTAACAATAAAGATCTGAGTTGGCTCACGTTTAAGATACAGAAAACTATAGTTGTAAGAAATATAAAATTTCAGATCACAGACAGTGGATAAGGATTCATTTTAATTACACGAAAAACAATCCATGGAAAAACTAGCCAGGAAGACAGCTAGAAACAGACCCCTATTTTCAAACTTTTTAATAAGAAAATCTTCGAAAGGATCCATCCAGAGCATGCATCGGTCCAAAGGCACTTTCTGGCAACTTTGGTTCACATCTGTGGGGCCTACTTGATAATGCTGTTCCTAAGTAATCGCGGAATTTCCTGTCTGCCTTCCCAAATCCTTCCCTCAGTCCTCTCAGACGGGTTATTGTTCGTTACATCCGATTTCCCCAAGGAAGCCGGAACAGACCACATTGCCATTCCGTCCTGCATCCTCCCTCCCCGGGCCACGCTCACGCCACTCCCTCACTAGACTCCCAAATGTCACTTCCCAAGACGTCGAAGCACAAGAGGAGGAACTCGCTTCTGGCAATAGAGCCGTGCGGGAAATGGCTGAGGCTGTGGGGCATCCGGGAGTCCTCATGCTCCTGTTAGCCCGGCTGCGGGGAGAGCGGCGTGTCCCTGCGCGTCCAGGGCAACAACGCAGCGTTTGGGAGAAAAGCCACAGGCAGGCTGGGGCGGGAGTGGAGAGCGTGCCCGGGACCCCGGCTCTCCGCCTGCGAAGGTGGCGCCAGCACAGCCGTGAGGCAGCTCCGACCCGCGTCTCAGAAATAACACTAACGAAAGCCCCGTCACAGAAGTAACACTTTAAAGCGTATCTTACCTGGGTTCTCAACACAGTTCTCAGTTTTTAGCCCTGCAACACAAAGGTGACACTTTATTAGTTAAACGTGACCTGCCTTAGTAAAGATTTCAATTGGTCTGTGGCTACTGGCAATCTAACCCATCGACTACTAGTATCAGACCCATGGTTTGGTGGATGCAAACTGCGGAACAATTATGTTTTTGTATTTACAGCACAGCCACCAACGGCTGTATGACCTTTGACAAAACTTCTAACCCTTCTGAAATTCCGTTTCCTCACCTGCATCTTTTGCTAGGAGATTGCTTCAAATGACCTCCGAGGGCCCATCCAGGAGTAACACTTTATCACTCTATTCTATGATTAGTTTGCAAAAGTTAGGAGAAACTTGCCTGTCTGATTAATGCTCTGTCAGACACTAAACATCCTCGAAAGCAAATCTATCCCTCTACTGTGTCAACGCCTACTCTCTGGAGAAAAAGCATCTCAATGAGATCTTCAAGATCCTTTAATTATGAACAACAATCTTCGCCCTCATGCACAGAAACAGCGCTGGCATGCCGAGGAACATCATTTGCATGTGAGGAAATCCACAGTTTCTGGGGAGCAGGAACATGGCACCTCACAGCACCTTTGTGAGGCCCTGGACCTGCTCGCTGGCGACGCCCTAGAGAAAGCCCTCGGCGCTGCAGCGACTCCCTGGGAACCGACGGGAGGAGAAGCTGCCCGCCTGCCCCGCAGCAGTCAGGCAAAGTCAGTAAGAGAGCACCCGGGTTTGGTGCCAGTGTGAGCCCCATGCAGGGCTTTCCTGAAGGCAGCACGGAGGTCTAGAGGCTTCACTGTCTCTTCTCCACGCCTGGCTAACGCACGGATCTAACCGGAAGGTTCAGCTATCCGAGGGAGGAGCCTCTTTACCTAAGACTGGGGAGGAGTCCCTGAGAGGCCGGGCCCCACCACGAGAGACGGCTCTTCTACCAACTTCTCCTCAAGCCCTGCTCTATCTGTGAGTCTGAACCAAAAATCTGGGTGACTTGCTCCAGCTTCTGCTGGTCCAGGGAATAACAGATCTGTCAGAACAAGGATGGTGTCCTGAGGCTGGACTCAGGCATTTGGCCAGACTAGAAATTTAAAATCAGTTCTAGAGGCTATTACAGAATGCTGTCTCAGCAGCAGTGTGCTCAGCTCAGTAGCTCGGCAGTGACCACTCTGGTCACCAAAGAAAGCGCCCTCAGGCAGAGGACGGTCCAGTTTAACAGGCTTGCGGGGGAGGCAGGGAGACTCACTCGGTTTGCAGCGTTTGCTGATTTCCGTGGTGTGACTCTGAACCAGGACGCAGGAGGAACCGGGCAGAGGACTCGCATGCCCCCGAGTCAGGTCCCACGAGCTGCCGTAAGCCGGCGCAGCGGGCTTGGCTTTTGGTTATTGAGGTAAAATCCCTAATGTAAGTTTACTAGCTTAGTCCGCATGTAACACATTCGACCCTAAACCTGTTCACAGTTCGCTCGGTGTGGCAGCAGCACACAGGGCAGGAGCACAGCACACTGCTCGGCAACAGGGCAGCCTCGGATCCGCCCCTTCGACGCGGGCCCTCGCGGCGTCCAGGGCCAGTCCACATCCCCCAGATGACAGCTCCGACACCAGGAAACAGCAAGGCGCAGGAGCCTGCCCAGCTTGGCAGCTTCACGCCACAGATACGAAACAACGCCTCTTGAACCTCCGCGGGATCCGCACGGGAGTCTCGCTCTCCTTCCAGGACTTAGCAAGGAGAACAGCTGGTGTCACAGCACGGCCAGGACAGCCCGGAGCTGCGGCCTCCCCCAAGTATTTATAGCTCATTCACAGTCCTCCCAGCTCGGACAAGGAGGCCGTTTCCACAGAAGAAAGGAGAAAGGGCCTTCATTAACCCTTTACTCACACACACCAAGGCCAACACCGTGAACTTTCATAATGCTGGAAATAAAGAAAATACCCCAAAACCTTCCAGATAAAAAACAAGTCTCAGTGTCAGTAATTAGAACAGACTCACACCTTTCGACAACAGCTCCAGAAATGAAGTCACTGGGAGAACGAACCCCTGCAAAACTCCAAGGAAAAATAACTTCAAAAACACAAACGCAAATCCACATAAACTATCATTCTAGCATGAAGGTGGATTTTCAGATATGCCAAGTCTTAGAAAGTCTGCCTTAAGGTACCACGTCTCAGAAAACTTCTGCAGAGCCCCCGCCCTGCCACAGCAAACAAGGCGGAGTCCAAAAGACAGCTGCAAGTCCAACAAACAGGAGGCTTCTCACAGGGAAGAAACGGAGTCTCGGACCAGTCGACGTTCAGCACACGTCAAGGGCACACGGCACAGAGCAGGATACTGGGGACGTCCAGGAAGAAAAAAAAGAGAAATGAGAGAGCATCTAATACGTCTGAATGTACGAAGAGGAATTTATATTTCTCTCAAAGGATCTGGGGGTGAACTACTGATGGGACACAAAAAACTAAGGAAACAAACCACAAACAAACAGTATGACGACCCTGGGGTAACAGAGTACCTAAGCACAGAAAAACAACTCCTGACTCCGCCACGCCGGGCGCGGGAGGGGAAATGGGCGCATGCTGGGAAGGAGGGGGGTTCTCAGACGCTCGGTCACAACCTAACAGCGCCTCAGCTCTCTTCCTCCCGTCTCCCGCATGGACTCCCCTGGCAGGGAAGGCTCGTGGTCACCCCTTCCCGAGCTCGCAGCTGTGGGTGACCAAGACACTGTTCCAGTTCATCACCTGCGATCAGAAGTCTAAGTTTTATTTTCTTTATTGGACAGGCGGGTTTGGCCGTCATCCCCTTTCCCTCTCTTTTCATCTTAGACACGGACTGAAGCCCGGAGCTACACCAGCCACACTGCACACACGAGTCGCAAAAACACGCATGTTAAGGATGTTGGAACAGAAAGAACCGGAGCGGCTTACGACGTGCATGCGCCCCTGCACCGATTCAGGACGGCCTAGCTCTAGACTTACTCAGTGAAATCTGCCAGTCGGTTTTCTGTTACTCTGCAGCCGAAAGCAACAAACAATTTTTAACTAACACATGGTACATGTCGGCTAAAGACTCATTCTCTATAGTGGGAAGTCAACAGATGATGTCTAAAAATTTAAAAATCAAAAAATAGCATGTCATTTACTTATAAACACGACAGTAAGTACCTGAGGATGCCGAAAGAATTAACGCTGGACACCGCCGAGGAGCGGGCACTGGGGCCGGGAGGGGCAGGGACGGCCACTCCTCCCTGTCGGCCTAGAGCGGGGCCTCTCACTGCGGGCACCGGGGACATCGTGGCCAGGCAGCTCTTCGCTGTGGGGCTGCCCCGCGCACTGCGCAGCGGCGTCCCCGGCCTCCGCTCGCCAGATGCAGCGGCGACACCCTGCTCCCCAGGCACGACGACCAGACACGTCCACCGCCACGGCCAACGACCCCGCAGGGCAAAACTGCCTCTGGCTGAGAACCACCGCCTCGTGGTGCTTTGTCTTTTTTATTGTTAATAATGCTGTGAACGTATTACGTTGATAAAATCAAATGACGGGTAAAGAGCCAGACTGGAAACTGCCGACTGCCGTTTCTCACTCCCCGCGACCGACCTCCCCCCGGGCCCGCGAGTCCTGCTCCTCCCCTCCGAGGCTCGAGGCTCGCAGAGCCGACACAGGGATACTCACCACCCAGAAACGCACACGCGTGATGGCTGCAGGTCTTGTTCACGCTTCGAAGGATCAGGTTACTGCCAGCCCCTTCCCGTGACACTTGAAAAACCTCACTCAGAGGTATTAAAACAATTCTTTCACTTTCTTCATCAAAGAATTTTTCAACGGCGACTCCAAAGCACGTATGGATGGGTAACACAGCGAGCTGGTCGTCAGCCTGGGGTCTGGCTGCGTACGCCAAGGCGAAATGGCCCAACCTGGCCCGGGTCAGCCCCCCAAAGGTAGACGAGGGGTCCTGGCTTGTTCTGTACACCACGTTCTTGTAGCTGTCATCGCAAGGTCTTCTCAGAAACTGCAGGGCTCTTGTCAGGTAAAAATGAAAAGCCTTGAACTGGAAGCCGTAGATATAATCTTTTCGAGACTGGCCAGCCATCGTGACAGCTTCGTTGAACAGACGGTAGAAGGGACTTTGCTCTCGGGCTTCAGAAACGTACGCCGTCAGGGCTATCCCGTGGTTATCCTTGAAGTTCACGGGGAGGGAGAGCCCAGTCTTTCGGGCTTCCCATTTGGCTTTCGCATTTTCCCACACGGCGTTTAAGAGCCGGTGGCCCACTTTTTCCTCCTTGAGCACTTGGGGAGCGTATCTGATTTCCATCCTGTCAGCACATTTCAGGTATTCGTCATCAAACGCACCATCCGCCACGTCTAACACTTCGGCCTCCACCTTCCAAGGAAAAGGAAACGGATCCTCTTGAAATACGGCATTTAGTGGGTATCACTTTCTCTCACATTCCACCCCCACCCTCTCGTTCCCTGCCCAGAATCTCCCCTGACTTATTTGCGTATGTTTTTTATGTAGGAAGCGTGTTCCATTGCTATTGGTAACCGCTCTTTCTGTGACATCTGTTTGTATAAAGAGCCACGTCCGTGGGTGCCAGGCGTGGGCAGGGCTGCACCTGTAACTCGCGCACCTGAACTCCGCGGCACAGGGGAAAGAAAGAACGCTGAGTGTGAAACTAAAGAACGGGGCGGCAATCCCGGCTCTGAACAATATTCCAACCTAGATCTTCTCAAACCTTCAAAACTGCTGGGAATTTGAAGTGCCACGTGTAAAACACTGCACATGACAGATAACACGTGATCACAAACATTATCCCTTTTCCTTTGGGGATGCCCCTCCCTTCCCCAGACGGCTTGGACAGAACTGATTTTGCACCTTCAGCATAAGCAAGTGATCCAAGTGATCTAGAACACTCCTTGAGAGGGAAGAAAGATCTTCCTTCCTGTAAAACCATAAGCTCTAAGGATAATATCGACTTGGGGCTTCCAACCTGTCATCCTTTTAGTCCCATGGAGAATCCTGTCCGAAAATAAACCAACGAGGAAAGGCTTGCAAAGCTAAGAGGCAGAGAGGGATGAACCCCCTAAAACATACTAGAGGCTGAGTCCAGCTGTACCTACAGACTGTGTTTTGCTCCGGTCACGAGAATCAGTAAATTCCCTGCCTAACTGCTCGAGCTAGTTTGAACTGTGTCTCTGCCGCATACAACTGCTAAACGGCAGGCTCCACACCGGACGCAGCAGCGTGGTGTGATGTAATCGACACTGATTTGAAGCCAGACAGATCTGGGTTCAAATGCCATTTCTGCTACTAACTGGTATGAGAGTCACCTGACACTTCCGAGCTTCAATCGTTTCATTTGAAAATGAAAACAAAGGAAGTGATGCCTTAAGTGCAGGATCACAGTGAGGATTACATTACATAATGAACACGCAAAGCCCTTCCGCCCCCGTGCCTGGCACACAGCAAGCCTTCAACGCACCGTGGTTGTGTTTTTATTATTTCATGACAGAAACACATGCATCACATTGTCAGTTCTTCAAGGGTAGAATATTTACTTTTGAATCCCATCACACTCATCTTTGAATGCCAAGCACCTAGCACAGAACCTGGCAAAACATTCAGGTACACCAAATAAGAACCCTGTACTCTGGCTTATGGATCAAATAATAGGAAATATTAGCAAATATGCCCAGGAGTACCGTTTATGGGTTTCTACAGATGGAAGAACAGTGCCTCTTTTCCCACCGTTTTACACTTGCATGGTGCACGGCTGCGCAAGTCTGCCTCGGACCTCAGCTGGAGACCTCACAGAGACATCTAGCCAGGAGCTATTACAATTACAGTTTTGACGTGCATAACTCTTTTCAAAAAGTGTGTGTTTGTGTGTGTGTTAGAGAGAGACAGAGGGGGACTGACTTAAAAAAGCGAAACAAAACTTGAGACAGAGAAGCTTAGAGCAAAACAAAACCTGGCCAGTGTCCACCATACTCCAGTTGTATCCTCTTTCCACTCTCTCTCTTCTGCCCCTCACAACCAAACTTCCTTTTTCCCCTCGAATTTCTGGGCTCAAGCAACCCTCCTGCGTTGCGGGGATTCCAGGCGTGAGCCACCGCGCCCGATGCAGCCCACTTCTTGAAACAGACGTCTACCCCTGCCGCCTCCACTTCATTTTCCACTTACGTCTCGACCTCAACCATTCGGGTTCCCACCCCCATTCCTCCGTCCCAACCGCTCTCACTACAGGGGCGTCTCTTCCTAGACTCCTTCGCAGACCCACCATATTCTAGCCGGCCACTAAATGTTGGAGCTTCTCAAGGCTACTTATTTCTAACTCTCAGCTCTAACCCTGGGTAATTATACACATGCTCACGGTTTCAATGATCATCTACATACCTCTGACCTGTCCTGTAAGTGCCAGACCTGTATAGCAAATGCCTGCTTAACATCTCCACCTGAATGCTCCAGGACACCTCAAACGTAACCTGAGACCGAACTGATGATCTTACTTCAACCACAAACACCTGGTCCTTGTTTAAGACCACGTTCATTGGTGAAGTTCTCCTACATCTCTCCTTCTGAGTCACCCTGTGTGACCACCTCACCATTAAGGCCTCACAAACATCTCCGGAGTGCTTTCCACACGCCAGGCACTGGGTGCTTGATGTGCATTACCTCCAAGTTAATCCTCACGGCAACCTTGTCAAGTAGGTACAATTATTAGTCCCCTTTTCTAAATAGGAGGAAACTAAGACATAGATTGAGACTTATACAGAACTGGGATTTGAAACCAGGCATTCTGGCTCCAGAGTCTCGTCCCCTTAATCAAAATCTTCCGTGGCCTCTAAATGATGAGACCATGATGAGAACATGATGAATACCACCGACACTTACACAGCACTTTTTAAAAGAAGCGTAATTCTGTCTTCATGGCAGCCCTCATAAAAGGCTGGGCAACAGCAACATCATTTCACAGATGAGAGACCTGCGCCAGCGTCAGAAACCGTGTTCATACCGGCCACAGAGTATTCTGCCGGGGAAGTCACGGAAACCCGTACTCCTGGGTTTGTAGGTCAGTTTCTTGACACGGGAATTCGAGCTTTCAGAGATCAAGTCACTGCTGTCTCACAGCCAAGAAAGGCACTTTCTTTTGCAGCACAGAATGTCCCAGAGTGCAGCTTGGGCACCAACGCCTGATTTACCTTCAAGACTCCAACACAGTGTAAGACACCAGATCCCGAAAGCACCTCCCACATTCCTCGTATCCTCTCAGAGTTGATCTAGTATGTTCCTGTCTCTTCCCCATGCCTCTAACCAGTCTCCAAATGTCTAATTTTAGACATCAAGCCTTTCTGGCCAGACACCACAGCCGACCATGTGTTCCGGACACGGCGTGCCTTGACTGGTATGACAGCTCTCAAATGCCACCACCGCTCAGGGACAACGGAATGAACACTAAGAAACAGACACAGAAGGCTTGGTGAACAAGCTGGTTACATTTTCTTCCTCTGACCTATCCACTGAAACAAAAGCTCGTCTGATTAAATTCAATTACCAAAAATTTATTACAGAAACATGGAAATGACCTAAAGGTCAAGGATTGCAAAAGAATATTGAACATGCAAATCAACACCATAATGAGATACCACTTAACACCCAACTACGATGGCTATACTGATAAAAACAAAATCAAAAACGAAAAATATCAAAACAAGGACGCACAGAAATCAGAAGCCGAACACGTCACTGGTGGGATTGTGACGCTGCGCGGCCAGCCGGGGAACCAGCACGGCAGGTGCAGAAAAACGTTAAACAAAGTTGCCACAGGACCCAGCAGTTCTATTCCTAGTTACGCGCTCAACAGAACTGGAACCCACGTTCACAACGAGTAATGCTGTAATCACGTGTCACAGACTCAGCCCCCCCATCCACCGTCACACATACATGTACCTCTACGTATAAAAGTAAACTTTACTCGGTAATGATACCAAATAACCAAAGAGTGCTTGTATTACCTCCACGTATGTCAATAAAGACTACGTGATTATACAATTTTCTAACAAGAAAAGACCCCTATGTTCACAGAAAAACTTGTAAGTCAGTGTTCACAGCAGCACTATCTGTAACAGCCATAAAGGGGACAGACCAAGTGCTCACCAGCTGACGAGTGGACAAAGTGTGGTGCAGCCACACAACGGGCATTACGTGGCTATGAAAAAGAATGAAGAACTAATACACGCTACAACACGGATGAACTCTGAAAACATCATGCTGACTGCAAGAAGCCAATCACAACAGACCACATACTGTACGACTCCATTCTGGCGAATGTTCAGAATAGGCAAATCCATAGAAACGGGAAGTTGGTTAGTGGCTGCCAAGGAGCAGAAGGGGAAGAAGGGGATGGGGCTGACTGCCAAGAGGGAGAGGGTTTCTTCTGGGGTGATGGACACACTCTGCAACTAGAAAGTGTCAGCGATGTTGCACAACATAATAAATACACTAACACCCACTGATGCACACTTTAAAATGGCAAATTTTTGCAGTATGGGACTTATGTCTCAGTTAAAAAAACACTGCATTACAGGCAACACAATACACAATGATTCTAGATAAATGATGGTTTAGAATATCAAACTCAAAAATGTGTAACATTTTAAAAATTTAAGATATTTTAAAGACATTAACTGCCATGTGAGTTGTATTTAACTCATGCTAGTTTTGAGCCCTGGGCCTTGTGAAACATACGTAACTCACACGTCTCTTCACCTTGGGAGTCACACGAACTATTTTTCAAAGTGCATATAACTCACACAGAGAAAACAATAAAAAACAACAAATTTTTCATTAAATTAGAAAGGATCGTTTTGTTTCCAAAGTTTTTATTCTATTTTCACACTAAAACACCAGGCCCAAAGGAAAAATTTCTTTCCTAGCATGGCAGTGGACGTGTTAAAGGAGGCATTTAAAATCAGTACACGAACACTTACCCAGCGCTGACGTGACAGCTAACAACGTGGGGGGGGGGTCAAGGGAAATACTTGTCTCATATTTTATATAAAAATGTTACAGAATGCCTCAAGATTCAACTACATATAACATCATAAAAGTTCTATCAGAAAAGAATTCTGAATGTGATAAAATGGTCATTATATAATGTAATAAAAACCATGTAACCAAACAACGCAGCATTATATTATCGGGGGAAAAAACCTATTTTCAGGATATTTAATGGCATGGATCAACATGCAGCACCGCGCTAACTTAGAAAGCAAGATAATAAAAAGTATTACGGAGTGTGAACCCATGTTCACAAATTAAGTACAGTACACAGAAAGAAGCCCAGGCGGCTGCGCACACCCACAGGTAGAGCCCTTCCCTCTGAGTGGAGGAATTACGGATGATGTTTACTTTTATCTTTTTGCTTAATTTCAATTTTTTCAACTTTCCACGGTTAACAAGTATCACATCTATAAAATGAAAGACAAAAGCTGCTTGTAGCAACATTTACCCATTTTACCCACTCTCATTTCCATCACCGACCCACACAGATGCCTGAGACGATGTTGTCATCAGGAGTTTCCACTCCAACATCCACACGCTTCCCGTGCCGAAGGTTACCTGGAAGACGTCCATCAGAATCACGGCTGCCAGCAGCACGGCGACCATTTCCAAATGTCCTGTCTTCATTTTTCTTTTCTAAATTAAAATGAAGAAACTCCAATTTAGCAGGCTTAAAACAGGTTTAGGGGAGCAGAACAGGGTGACACTACATATATTTTCATTCTGGACGAGAATGGATACCACGGTGGTGAGGAGGTGATCATCAATGAATTTGTAACGGCTGCAAGAGGCATCAGGTTTTATCCAGTGGTCTGACATCCTTATCCTACAGAAGAGGAACAAAAACTCGTAGAACTTAAGTGATCTGCTGAACATTCAATCCGTCCATTTCCATACTCCTCCAGATACATGTCCCTCCTGCCACAGCCACTGGTAGGCACGTTTTCTTTCTGCCTCTAAATCTCCCCTCAGCATGCACAGGAAATCACACAATCAAACTAAAAAACAACAGTTTTAATTTGGTCCCCTAGCTCCCAGTTTCTAAGAAGTCTCTGGAAACATGTCCATCTACGTCATCCATTCTCCTATCCTCTCAGCAAACCAAGTCGTGACCATTCGGGCAGGACGGAGGAAATGGTAAGGCTGAAGCAGAAGGGGGGCCTCCTTCCCCCAAGCATTCACAACCAACAGAAGCCCGACAGCAAAACAAGTGTGTTCTGCGTAACTTTCTGAGTGTGAACGAGAATAAAGAGAACTGCGCAGGCGGCACAGACGCTAATAAGATCACACGACTCCAGTGGCCAAATGCCCAATATTCCTCCCAGGGTTCACGATACTGAAAGGCGTAAACAGCAGGGCAACAGGCCCTCAGTGGCTGAAACTGTCCCAGCGCCACTGACTAATTCACCGACACCAGCCCAGCCTACGGTTCCTTCCACCAACTCCAACAAGACTGACTCTACCGGGACTGAGACGGAACTTCCGTGTTATCCTACTAATCACCATATTCCGGACTCCGAAAACGGGGATGAACAGCACAGAGAGAGGGGAACAGTCTTCCCTTTTGGCCCAGTTTCTCGTCTTTCTTCGGAAAGACTTTTACTAGAGACACTGAACCGCAGCACCGAGTCGCTACCGCTGTGTTAAACTCCCCTTCCGAGCAGATCCGGAACGCAACACTTGGCAGACATCTGGCACGTGGCAGCATGCGCCACGCAAGCTCTGGATCAGGATTTTCCAGAAAATTCTTCACTCTGTAGTCTGAGTGTAAATAAGTCAAAACGTTTACCTGGCTCTTTGCCTTTGGAGGAGGCGTAAATGATGCTAGACCTCCACCTGACTCCCACTCGCAGCTGGGGTGCGCGTGTCTTCCGGACGGGACGCTGTTGACAGTGAGAGCTGAGAAGGGAATGCTTTTCTTTTTATAAACACCCCGGCAGCAGCCTGGCAGCGGCACATTAGCCCGCTTGTGCTCTGCTATTTATATCCGGCCCCCACACCATGCCCTGGAATCACTGCTGTTAGCACGTCAAATCTCCCAGAGGCTGCGAAGCCACGGCGATTCGCTTTGACCCCACAGCACGTTCGGTTCCGGGCTTCTCCGAGAGGGAAGCCACTTCCCACCCCCGACCCTGCGACGCTGAGACGTCGGAATCAGAGCGTGACAGCTCACACAGCTAAGGGGACCCCTATCACCACGCACGCGACTGGCTGACTGGATTTTGGGTTCTGTTCGGGGGCCAGGACACACAAACAAGTAAGAGGAAGGAGCGAAACGCACCGATGAGCCAGCAAAAGAAAGGAACACGCACACTTGACCAGAACACAGCAGCTAAGAACCCGCAGTGCAGACAGAGCCAGTGAGAACACCAAGGAGAAAGGGGTTTCACGAACGCCTGTCACAGCAGCTCGCGTCCGCGAGAGGCGCACACGGCACGTACACGGACTGAAATGCTCAAGAACACTCGGGGTTCACTGACTATGGATGTAAAAACCCACAAAACGCCCTAGGAAATTCACGCCTATGTGCCTCAAAACGCATTAACAGAACACTGACAGTGGCATAATTCATAACAGCCCCCAACTGGAAACCACCCAAGTGCCCATCAAAGTAGAACGGACAAATCACGGTGCACTTACACAGTGGAATTCAATACAGCACTGAAAATGAACAGGCTCCAACCGTAAGTAACCATGCAGATAAATCACATGATTTGGAGCAAAAAGAAGACACAAACACGTATACACCATATGATTTAATTTATACAGAGTACAAAATCAGGCAAAACCATGTATGGCATTAGAAGTCACAACAGCGGTCACCCTGGGCGGCAGGCAGTAACTAGAAAGGCACAATTACACTGACGCAGTCAGTTTGCGGAAATTCAACAAGCTACATACTTACGACACGTGTATTCTCCTGTACACACACGTTGCTTCAATGAAACACTTTAAATTATCATGAAACACACCCGTATTTACAAATTCAGCTGCATTCTTCAGACAGTCTAAAATTTCCAACCCCTTCCCACCTCACCGGCTAAGCAATCTAAGATTAAATACGCACAGTAGACTCCCAGAAACAACAGTTAAAAACATTGGTTAGAAAGGAAAAAGAGGGTTTCGACATGTTCTCAGGACCTAGGCTCACACTCTGACCTGCTTGTAAGTCCCAGACATGCAGGCCGACGGGGAACGAGGTAGTGAGGTCCCCCTGTCTCTCAGGGCCCCACAAACCTACCAGATTTATCTACATACCACGTAACAGACTGAGTTCACCAAAAGGAACAAACACTGGATGAAGTTCAAGGCAAGTCTGGCCTTGTTCATCCCTAGTACGGCTTTGCTCCATTCCTGGTTTGTTCTAGTTTTAACGCTTAATTTCTTTCATTCATTCATTCAACAAACATTTGAGTCCTTACAATGTGCAAGGAACTGTTTTAAATACTGGGGGTACATCAGCGAACAAAGTAGACAAACATCTTGCCTTGTAAAGTTAACGTTCTTGTGGGAGGAGGCAGTCAAGTAATAACTAAAATAAATACGTTAGAATGTAGTAAGTGCTGCGTTTTGCGGTTATTTTGTTTTGCTTTTAGTAGCACAAAGGATACTGGGAGTGCATGGAGTGTCTGCAGCTTAAACTGCATGGGTGGATCCCTGACACGGTGGTATCTGAGCACAGCGTTGAGGAAAGGCAGGCGCTCGGCGGGAGGACGGCGGAGCTCAGCAGGGCAGAGAACGCCCAGCCGTGTGGAGGACCAGCGCGCAGGCCGTTACGGCTGCGGCAGAAGAGCAGCAGGGCCGAAAGAGCAGCAGCAGACACGGTCAGGGAGGCGAGGGGAGGTGGGAAAATACCGTAAGTCTTTGCGGGCCGTCGTAAGAACACTGGCTTCCACTCTGACAGAAACAGGGCAATCGCAGGGTCAACTAAGACCGACGAGGTCCGTAGTTCGGAAAGGAGAGCCGTATTCTCTATATGAGGTGCTGAGCCCGCAGGCTGGCCGCTCTGACACGCTGGGACGCGCAGCCTCCAGCCACGAGCCAGAAGGCGGGAACAGGAATTTATGCTGACCACTGAGCTTCGTGGGCCCCGTGTTCAGAAAATGGCATCAGCATGATGCGAGGGTGGAGTTTTCAAACCTCTGGCATCAAAAGGAGAGGCCGAGGACAAGGCAGCCCTCAGCGCACAGCCGCCGCAAGCCGGCCAGCACCGCTCCATGGTCCTGGCCTCTTACCACGAAGGAACGCTGGTCAGCCGTGTAGAAACCAAAGGGCAGCAGCAGCACCGGGTGGCTGGCTGGAACCAGAGGCGGAGCAAGTCTCCCCAAAGGGCCGGTTCCGTTCAGCGCTCAGGGAACAAAATCCAACGGTGGTTAGTGAGGGAGGAGGCACCACAAGGCATGTCTGACCACCCATCCTGCCATGGCCAGGAACGCAGTGTTAAGGTTTCTCGGTGGTCCCCTTGACCCCGTTCAGTCAGGTGGGGGACTCAGAATTTTATTATAAGGTTCTGAGCAGAGGTATGGCATGACCTAACTTATTTAAGAGCATTACCCTGGCTTGTCATGCTGAGAATGTCTGCATGGTGAAAGCAGGAAGACCGATTTACAGGTTGTGATAATAATGCAAAGATCACAGTGGCCTGAACCAGGACGGCAGCAGCAAAGGCAGTGAGGCGTGGATGCGTGTGCACACGCGTGTGTGTGCGTGTGTGCGTGCCGCTGCCGCCGCGGTGGTAAGAAATAGACACGTGAGTGTGTGTTTTTGTTGCTGCTTTGTCGTTGGCTTGGTTGTTAGAGATAGACCATTTTTATTTGAGCTTGTTAAAAATCCCACTTTTGAAGATTAAACACAGTATTTCCTGATATAAGGAAAAGTGTGAGCTCTAAAAACTAGTGTATTTTCAGAAACGTAATAACCCATAAAAAGCAAATGGGAATCATCTATAGAGAAATCAATTTATTACATAATTAAAATGTTTGGCTTTAAATCCAGGATACGTTTTGAAGGTGCAGGCGACAGGCTGCACTCACAGATCGGACGTGTGCTCCAAGGGACAGAGGAGCGAGGGCGGTGCCACGACTTTAAGCTCAAATAGCTGGTCGGACGGAGTCACCACGGACTCAAGCAAGGAGGACCGTGCGTGGAACACGTCCACACGCTCCAACCCTAAGTAACAATGCAGACAAATCACACAAACAGAAAACAGTAACGAAAACTCTCTTGCCACGTACTCCTTGAAATTTCTTTGTGCACCCCCAGAGGTGCACGTGTCCCAGTTTGAAGACGACCACAGTAAAGCGTCGGGGTGCTGACAGCCCACGGAACAGGCTGAGCGCGAGCTGGGCCACCCAAAGCAGCCCAGGGCTGTGGTACGGTGAATACAAGGTACGTGAGTCTCAGAGACTAGAGGCCAGGGCAGGACGGGACGGCAGGGAACGCAAACAAATCACCGCCGTCCACAGACCGGCAGAAACAGACTCCGCAGCGGAGGCCAGGGCCACCAGAGGGCAGAGCCAGACCAGGGTGCTCCTGGAACTGCAGGACTCGCTCTCAGGAAGCACAGACAGGGAAAAAATAACTCCGAATTTAACTAAGTATTTATTAAAAAAAGACTTCCAACTCATAAGTGACTAAATGAAACTGGCAAGATTAGCATTTCTACTACTAGCAGACACAGAGGTTTCTGAACTAAGCTGATTTTCAATATAGAGAGATACAGTTTCCTTTTTGCATTTAGATTTATTGGGTTAAATAAGATACATCATTAAAATTAATTCTACTTGCTGCTTTTTGTCTTTTAACATGGGGCTACTGGAAAATTTAAAATGATGTATGTGGCCTACATTTTATTTCTTTTGGACAACTAGCTCAGCTGACCTAGAACAGGGAGCCTGGCTGCTCTGTGTGAGGAGGACCCCGGGACTCAGCGGCGAGTCAGTGCAGACGGGATCAAAGAGGCAAAGGGTCCGTGTCACGCAGGTCCTCACACACTGTTGAATTTTTTCTGCAGCAGTAAAAATGACTGAAACTGCAAGGCTGGAGGCAGAAGTGACACCTGCCATCACTGCCTCTGTTGTCAGAATTTTCCGGGAAGCCACTTGGCTCTATCACGCCCAGGTACCGCAACACGCCACAAGGAAGGATGGGGGCTGGAGGGTGAGTGAGCCTCACTGAAGTCCCGGCAGCGAGGACTGACAGACCTCCAAGAGGAGACGCATCCATCTCCCCGACGCCAGCCCACGGACAGAGAGTCCAGCAGCACCAAGCCGGAGTCAGTCCCTCACCCCTCCACCCACTCATTCTCCACATCCCGCTGGTGCCTTCCCTCTCCCACCAAGGCTGCTTCCCAAGCGTTTTTATCTGTAATTTTTCTCCATATAATGCAAAATTGATTAACTAACACGCATTTAAGAAGAAAAAAAGATTTTAAACGGGATGGAAAATCAGCTATTGTCATTCACCATCGGTCGTGAGGTGTCCAGGATGCCGAGCACAGGACCCTGCGGACACAGGCAAGAGCAAGCAGGGTCCGGTCTGCCGACTGGGAAGACCCCGTGGGAGTTACGCCTTCCTTAGTAAAAGGGGGAAAAAGGAAGAAAAATTTTTACTTTTAGCTCTGTGTATTTCCTTCTTAAATGCATGGAAGGGGCACTATTATAATACACTGGTGAGCATTTTACATAACATGGACAACAGAGCAAAAGTGTCCCTGGGCATGGCTAATGTTTTAAGCAAGAGGTTAATTATTAACTCTTTTCCCAAAGCTGGAAACCCCCATGAAGTAACTATTGTTGGAACACCAGTCAAACCAAAAAGAAAACTGAAAATAACACTTAATGCTTTTTATATAAGCTTACTCCTCTCTGAAACAGGAAATCCTAGCTTTTAAAAAAAGGGAAGCAAAACTGAAAGGGGGGTCCCCTTCTGCGGATGAGAACAGGGGGTGACTGTGTCTGGTGCTTCCTTACCTGCTCCTCGCCGCCCACAGCTGGCTCCCTACTGCAGTGACCCTTCAGGGCGCTCCGGCCTGCTCCTGCCCCAGCACCAAACTCAAATGCTCTCGTCAACTTTTCCATAAAACTGCCAGAAGGCTACCGCAAACTGTCCCGGCAACACTGCTGCCTAGAATTGTCCTAGACTATCTAGGGGGCTGCTCGCCGCCCCGCGCCCCAGCCCGCCCGCGCCCCGCCACACCGCACAGCCCAGACCTCGGCAGACCTCACCAGATGCCATGGAAACCATGATGTTCACGTTTCACACATTTGCCAGGGATAAAGGCTACTTAACAGAGGAAGGCCTGAGAGTACTCATGGAAAAGGAACTTCCAGGATTTCTGGAAAATCAAAAAGACCCTCTGGCCTTGGACCAAACAGTGAAGGACCCGGACCGGTGCTGAGATGGCTTCCAGAGCTTCCTGTCCCTAACTGCAGGCCTCGCCACCACACGCAAAGACTGTTTCGTGGTACACATGAAGCAAAAGGAAAAGCAGCAGGCGGGACCGAGCCACCACAAAAGGCGTAACAAGGCATGTCTGACCTGCCTTCCCCTTCACAGCCAGGAACTCAGCTTCAGGGTTTTCTGGGTTCTCATGGCTTCAGTCAGCAGGAGGGCTTAGGATCTTAGGATTTTACTTTGGGTTTATAGACTTTTGAACCTTCCAAAGCAAGTATCTGCTATTAGATTCTTCCCCTGCACCATGAATCTAAAGGTAAAAGAAAAGTCACAATTTCTGCTACTTACAAATTTTAATGCAATGCATAGGAGAATATGCCCCATGGAAATAAAGACAGACAAGTTACTTCTACAGCAAAGACTGCATGCTTGCTGTGTTTCTGTGTCTAAATAGACAGAAAATTCCTGTTACTTTTCTCACCTCTTAAATAATAAGTCTTTTTTTAGCGGGCCTAAGAATACTGAAAGATAGAGATGAGGATATCTAAACATATGCACCAGCAGTGACTGATTCCCAGAATTATGAAGCTTGTTGAGTCAGTAACTGTTAATATATGCATTTTTATTAACTTTCTATTTAACTCAAAGACAGAGTCTTCCTTTAGAGCAACATGTAACTTATGGAACCTTCTACCTCCGGCAGTTTAAGGAAGCTGGGTTTCTACATTAAGCAGACTAATTAGACAAAACTCAAGTAATTCATTCAGATTCCCAGAGGTTAAGCTACAGTAATCCACACGATAATCTTTCTTCAATTCTAAAGGCCACTAACAAAGTCACTGTTACAATGGCTGACAGGTTGCTGGGTTATCAAAGAAAGTGGTGATCTCAGTACTACGATGAAAAAGGCGTTCATACTAATCAAAGCACTCACGGGAGCGACAGCAGAGCGTAGCTAAATTCCAAATGAGGTTTGATTCTGCCTAATCTCACTGGAGGCATGAGCACCTGGCAGTTGTGAGCGGTCAACACTTCACTCACAAAGGCTGACCCACTCGTACGGGATCCCTGGTCTCCAACACAGCTACCGTCTGCAACGGTCAGCGTGCCACGAAAAGACTGTGAAAAGAAGACACAACATTGCCACGGCGCAGCTCCGAGTATCACGGATAACAGCCAAAGAGGCTGCTGTCAACGTTCAAGAGTAAATTCTTCTTTGAAGGATTAAAAGAAAAACCGAAAAACCAGCAACAGACTGGCTCAGAGGAGGGCAGACACGTTCCTGGCGTGTCTGGATTATTCTGGGCCACGTGCATCCGTGGCACACGCCAGCACGCTGCAACGGGTTTGTAGATCCAAACGTCTCGGCAGCTGCCTTCCACGTGGCCACAGCCCAGCCACGTGGCACCGCGGCATTTCCTGCCTCTCTGCACCCAGGCCCCCTCGCGTCAACGGGGTGACGGCAGCTCCCCTCACAGCGACGTTGGGGGGGTCAGAGTCAACAGACGCAGGGCACATCTGGCGCACGGTAAGTACCATGTAAGTGTTAGTGATCATTGCTTTTTAACTTTCTGAGTTAATTTTAGACTCACAGAAAACGGAAAAGAGTAAAGACAGTATCCTTATTTCCCTCACTCCTCTTCCCCAAATGTTAACATCTTTTTTAACCATAGTATAATTATCAAGAACATGTAATAAATATCGGTACAATACTGTTAACTAAACTTCAGACCTTCTTTGAACGTCACCAATTTTGCCACTAATGTCCTTTTTCTAGGATCCTATCCAAGACCCACATTGCATTTAGTTATTTCTCCTTAGTCTCTTCCAAACTGCAGTAGTTCTTCCTGGCAGATACAAACTTAAATGATCAAAGAAAACATCACCAGTAATAACACACATCAACATCATGAAACTTCACACAACACACGAAAAAGGAAACATCACTGTATAGTTTTCTTGCCAAAAATGCATAACCTCATTCCAATTACGAGAAAACTCAGATAAACTTAATATGTACTATTTTTCTAGGGAGAAACGTATTCTAGGTCTTAACCTGAGATGTCAGGTGTGTCTTGTTCACTTATTCGCCACCCCCCCCCCCACAACCTGATGGGCAGCAGGAACCGTGTCCCCTTCCTGTCTCTTCAAACGCGTCCGCCACCTTCTTTACCCCGGTTGCTCTGCTGCTGAACACTGGTCCTCGGCAATTTACAGGCCTGCTGTCCACTAACTTTAAACCTGCTACTCTTTTCTTTTCCCTTAACCCTTGATTCCTCGCTTTTGAGACCTATTTTTGAAGTCCTTGGTTTTAGAACACATCCACGGGCCTCTCTGGATTTCCAGGCTCACCTCGGGGCTCTGCACACTCTTCAGATTTTGGGACAACCACACAGGTAAAGGTAAAATCCTCCCTCTGCTAGTTTAACCCTTAAGGAACTCAATCTGCTAACTGGGCTGGTCCTTCCAAAAATGCAAACTCAAACTTCAAGGGTTCTGGAAGGGAAGAGGCCTGCAATGAGCAGAGAGGTAACAACTAGGGTTCCTGGGACTCTAAGGAAGGATTCAGAACATAAGCTAAATAAAAAGAAAGGTCGTGGGACGGAGCAGAGGTCCCCAGCCTTTTTGGCACCAGGGACCGGTTTCATGGAAGACAGTTTTTCCGCAGACCAGGGTGGGGATGGGGGTGGTTTCGGGATGATTCAAGCGCATCACGTTGACTGCGCACGTTATTCCCATTATTACTGCACTGCAACATACAATGGGGTGATTCTACAACTCACATAACGCGGAGTCTAATGCCGCCACTGGCCTGACCGGAGGCGGGGCTCAGGCGGTGACACGAGCATGGGGATGCGGCTGCGGCCCCCTCCCGCCGTGGCCCAGCTCCTGACACGCCGGGGCCCAGGGGCTGCAGACCGCAGGGACGGAGGGAGGGCACCGGGGGAGCAGCACTGTCGCTGAACTCCCGAGGCAGTTTCTTCTCTTCCCTCTCTACCCTTCTCTGTCACCTCTGAAGGACACCAGGCCTTCAGCTCGTACAAACTCTCACAGCCAGGACTCGGGTCTGGGCCGCCTGCTCCGCCGGCATCAGCTGCTCCTCAGCCCAGAGGTGAAGTTCGCCTGGGCCAGTCACAGAAACGAACACGGGCTTCTTCCCCTTCCCCTGCCCCTGGGATAAGCACTGGTCGTCCTGAGGTTTTCCAAGGGTTACCGCTGCCATTCACGACAGGGAAATAGAGGATAAACATTACTAGCGAGGGGCAAGTTTAAACAAGTCTCAGGATCATCACTCTGCCGTTACTCGACGGAACGTGCATTAAATGGGGCTCCAGGCCTTCCCCAGCTTTCTTAACTACTTTCTCACCAGGACCCTCAGGACTCCATTTATCCCAAACTGTTCCACACCTGGTCTCCTGCGCTGATCTAGGTTTGCATTTTCCATTTCCCAGGGAGTCTTGGGTCTGGAAGTTACAGCCAGACCCTGAGGCTGCCACTCACTCCCGTTTCGTCACAGAAAGGAACCGCTGTGTGTTTTTGTCACTGCCCCTGTCCCCACCCTGCGTCTCACTGGATTTGCTAAACGACTTTGGGGGAGTCACATCATCTCTCGAAGCCTCACTTTGTTCTTTCCTAAGAAGAGGACAACCGTGCCCTTCCTACAGGACCGTCCTGAGGACTAGTGAGATGCCACGTACAGTTCCTGGCACAGGTGGGATTACTTGGGTCTCCCGGACCCAGTCTGCCGCCCCCCAGAGCAGACGCAAGGGGAGAGGCGCCCGGGGCGGAGGATGGGCCACGCTTCTCCGGCCACACTGTTACTGCCCAGCTCCCACACACTGAGAGAAGGAACGGGGAGGCAGGAAACACAAAGTGAGCACGCCAGGCTGTGGGCTCCACAGTGGCATCCGGATATTGGGAAAGTCTTAGAAATGGACAAATGATACGAATGTCTTATTAGCTTTTGGTTAGAAAGGAAAACGTTCAACATAATGTATTAAACAAAAACACAGCCTACCTAAATACTTGAAAGTGTTTTTTCTGTTTTGACTCCAAAAGAAATTTAAATATCAAGATAATATAAGAAAAAAATGTCTGCAACAAAAAAAGGTCTTTCCAATCCTTTTTTTTTTAAACATTCCTGGCTGTATCTCCTATCTGAAACACCGAGCTTAGCTAACACGGAGTTAAAACTGGCAAACCATGGGCACTGAGATGTTCCCTGTCAGTGGCCACGTCACACTCTGCTTTAAAAAGTACAGATGACTCTAAGGCAGCGTCACACCTGGCGGCCACGCGCTCCCAACACTCGCGCGCCTCCCCAGGCAGGATCCTCCCCCGTCACTCTTGCAACTAGCGCTGAAGCAACAGCAGCCAGACTGTTTCCTTCCCTCCGCTTCTCTGAGCGGCAGAGGCAACAAGCCGACCGTGAGTGACGCCGCTGCACAATTTTCTGCCTTCTCTCCGAATCAAGCCCTTCAGTTGCGGCTCGTTGCCATCTCTCATGTTTCTGCCCCTAACAACAGGCGTGCTGCTACCAACTTGGAAAATCAGCATGAACATCCACACTGACCCGGCAGTCGCCAGCTACAGCCATTTTCCAGGCGGCCAACCGAAGGCCACGCACAGAGCTGCCTCTGTGGTGAGAAAAACGGTTCCTCTGAAGCGTTTCGTGGCCTGGAAGCCGCTCTGCATGGCCCAGCGCTCCTGGCTCAAACACACGCCAACGGCAGCAAACGTTCTGTGAGGGGCGCAGAGGGGCACAGAGACATTGAAAGATTAGTCTATCCAACAAGGTAACAGCAGAGCTTGATCATTTCTTCTTCTGGGTTCTAAATTTTGACATGTGGATTTTTAAATTTTAGCTAAAAATTTAAAGCAAATTAATTAGTTTTCAAATGTGTGTTCTCTGCAGCTCTTTCCAAGAGCCATAAAGTATGCACTATTTCTCAATGTCTTAATGACTTTTTTGTTGTTATTGCTTACACAATTATTCCAAGCTTTGGGGGAAAAACATAGCCCTGACCTAAAGGCTGCCTTGAATATAGCCTGCAGGATCCGTTTGATTTCCGGGATCAGTGTTTCGATGGTATCATAAGAAAATCACAGTAGTAGTATTCTATTAAGGGTTCCCAAAAAATCCACTGGCAGCTCCGCAGAAGAGCATCGGGTACCATACTACTATACTCTCAGGAGTCCGGGATTCCACATGAACCTGTTCTGTCTATTTACGTTATTTTAGGTGCCTATCACATGCCTGGCAATCTCTGCCCTAGGAGTGAGTCATTGTGCCTTCTATGAACTCAAAACAGGATTCTGTTAAGTGACACTGATTTGTAATAAGCCATCTCTTTTTCTTTTTTTTGAGACAGGGTCCCACTCTGTTGCCCAGGCTGCAGGGCAGTGGCCTGATTGCAGCTCACTGCAGCCTCCAACTCCTGGGCTCAAGTGATCCTTCTGACTCAGCCTCCCAAGTAGCTGGGACTATAGGCACGCGCCACCATGCCCGGCTAATTTTTCAGAGAGACAGGGTCTCACTCTTGCTCAAGCTGGTCTTGAATTCCTGGCCTCAAGCAATCCGCCCACCTCAGACTCCCAAAGTGGCAGAGCTAGGATTACAGGTGTGAGCCACTGTGCTCGGCCTATAATAATCCATCACTAACTCACTTTTCACTAACTTAATATTCTTGATAGTACCTTTTGCAGACAATACATTATTCAGAGACCTAGTGAATGGTGAGTTTACAATTATCTTTAAATAATCTGCATTAATCTTGTCAAACTTGAAAACATTTCAAAATTCTACATTAAGATAACTGAGAAGCATTATCAACATTTTAGATGAATCACAGATTACAGAATTTTTCAGCTAGAAAAGCCTTTGGTGATTATGAAAACTATATTTCTTTCCTGGAATATTCCCTTTAAATTCAAGAGGAAACTTATTTGAGTGGGTGAACCCAGGAATATAAAACAGAAACACTCCAATTCTAGAAACAATAAAAAAAAAAGGCCGGGCGCAGTGGCTCACGCCTGTCATCCTAGCACTCTGGGAGGCCGAGGTGGGCGGATCGCTCAAGGTCAGGAGTTCGAAACCAGCCTGAGCAAGAGTGAGACCCCATCTCTACTATAAATAGAAACAAATTAATTGGACAACTAAAAATATATAGAAAAAATTAGCCGGGCATGGTGGCACATGCCTGCAGTCCCAGCTACTCGGGAGGCTGAGGCAGGAGGATCGCTTGAGCCCAGGAGTTTGAGGTTGCTGTGAGCGAGGCTGACACCACAGCACTCTAGCCTGGGCAACAGATTGAGACTCTGTCTCAAAAAAAAAAAAAAAAAAAATCACCAGTAGTAAAAAGACATAAAATGTAGTTCGATCTATTTTGCATTTAATCAAAGAAAAAGAGCAACGGTATGATGACAGTGAAGAGAGAGAAAGAAAACCAGGGAAATTTAGAGAAGTTTCTTTCCAAAAAAGATCACAGCATCTCTCCTCCTTTCCACCCCAACTTTGGTCTGAGACTGGAGTGTGGCATTCAGCACACACCGGACGCCAAATGAGCAACTGGACCCTCACTGTCCAGCGACCACCAGCCACATGTGACTGCTGAGTGTCTCAACTGTGGCTAGTTCAATTTCAAGACTTAGTACTAAAAAAAGTATAAAATATCTCATTTCATGTTTCTGTATTGGTTACACATTGGAATGATAATCTTTTTCATGTTTTGGATTAAACATATTAAATTTTTCTGTTTCCTTTCACTTTCTAAGGGTGGCTACCAGAATATTTACAGTTATGCACGTGTGGTGCCCGCCCGGCCAGCTCGGCCAGCAGAGCCTGGGACTCAAGATCACGTACGTGGCTGGCATCGTGTTTCTTCTGGATCCAGCCAGCGAGAGAGTGCGTTTATAGTCAGGAGGAGAAGAAATCACTATGCACTGAAGACGGCTTCATGACGATTTGAAGATTTACAGGAAGGGAAGGAGAGGAAAGTGTATTCTGTGCCAGAAGAACCGTATTACATGAACAGGGACCTCTCAGGCTTATCAGATGAGGGGATTTTCCAAAGAAACTCATCTTCCTCATGTGGTACTAGCAAGCATTCAGGGCAGAACCAGCCACAATCCTGAAGACACACCTGACCCCACACATGCGAGAGCCAGCAGAAACCAGGCAGACTGTATTTTACAGTAAGGCAGAAAGCCGCAAAACTTGCAAGACCAGGACAGAGCTGGCTGGGTTTGTTCCCCGCTCTATCGCCGGCGCCTGTGAGGGGCAGGCACGGGGCAGGCACCCAGATCAACGTCCGTGGGATGAACGAGGAAAGGGGAGGCGCTTTCCAGGAAACGCCAAGGCAGGAACCTGGGGGCAGCGGCAGGAAGGAGAGAGGCCGTGCCAGCACCTGCCGTGTGGTTCAAGGAAAGGAAGCAGGAAGGCTACAGCACAAAGCCAGCTCCTCTCACCACTCTGCCTGATTTTGGATGCACCACCTGAGGACGAACTGAAGAACTAAACAAACCTCCCTCAGCGCCCACAGTGTGATTCGGCCCCGAGGAAAAGCAGCCACGGCTGTGTCCACGCGGGGAGGGACGGCCGCTCTTTCGGCGTCACGGGCGAGCAGCAGGGGCCCCTCCCTACGGACTGCTGTCAGTCTTCCTCACGGAGGAAGAGCAAGAACATTTTTGCTTTCCCTGTCTTCTTTTTGTGGTTGTTGTTTTTGGCGTTTTTTCTTTCTTTTTTTGACTCTGTGGAATCTTTCTAGCCAGCTCCTTGCCTTCTCCCCTGCCTCTTCCTAAAATATCTATAAATACAACACCCTGACACACAGGAAAAAACCAGAGGCCTCACAGTCTGACATGCAACTTGTCGAGGGATCCTCCCGCCTCGGCCTCCCACGGTGCTGGGATCACAGGCGTGAGCCCCCGCGGCCGCCCGCATTATCTCTTTTAATACCTAGCTGACAACAGCCCCATGGAAAAGGTACTTTTACCATCCCAGTCTACAGATGAGAAAACTAACACTCAAAGAGTTGAGGTAACTTGCTCAGAACCACACGGCTAGTAAACAATAGATCACGGATTGGAACACAGGCTGACTCCAGAGCCTTCCCTGTTAACAACCACATTCTACTGCATTTCCTTTTATTCTTTTTTTGGGGGGTGGGGGAGACAGAGTCTAACTCTATCACCCTGGCTAGAGTGCCGTGGCGTCAGCCTAGCTCATAGCAACCTCAAACTTCTGGGCTCAAGTGATCCTCCTGCCTCAGCCTCCCAAGTAGCTGGGACGATAGGCCCATGCCGCCACGCCCCGCTGATTTTTCTATTTTTAGTAGAGACGGCGTCTGGCTCTTGCTCAGGCTGGTCTCAAACTCCTGAGCTCAAGCGATCCTCCCACTTTGGCCTCCCAGAGTGCTGGGATCACAGGTATGAGCCACCGCACCCGGCCTCTACTGCATTTCTGATGCTGAGAAAATGAACAGCAACGTTAAAGAAAAAAAAATAATGGAAAAGATTTATGAGCTCCAAGAACACATTCCTTTTACTTTACCCACGTCTGCATGAGAAAATTAGTCTAGAATTACACGTTAAATGAACAAATGAATGAGAGAGAAAGAATAGCCCAGCTAGTTAGAAATTAATCAAAATACAATAGCACCCCCTTATCCTGGAGGACACGTTCCAAGTCCCCCAGTGGATGCCTGAAACCGCGGATAGTAATGAATCCTACGTACACCACGACTTTTCCTGTAGAGACATACCTACGATAAAGTTTAATTTGTAAACTTCAGCACAGTAAGATTAACAATAACTAATAATAAGACAGAACCATCTTAATACCACGCTGTGTTAAGTGACAGCTAAGTGCACGCAGTCCCTCTCTCACTGCACTCAGCCTCCTTGCGATGCCGTGAGGTGACACGCCCACACGACGAAATGCAGAGGTGACGCAGCCGGATGCCGCGAGA
The DNA here is from genome assembly GCA_963574885.1 of Lepilemur ruficaudatus. Classification (NCBI taxonomy): domain Eukaryota; kingdom Metazoa; phylum Chordata; class Mammalia; order Primates; family Lepilemuridae; genus Lepilemur; species Lepilemur ruficaudatus. The sequence continues at coordinate 40,971 of CAUYRT010035922.1, forward strand.
TTTCATCACGCCACGTGCAACAGCACGCAATTTAAAACTTATGTACTGTTTATTTTTTTTGAGACAGAGTCTCACTCTGTTGCCCAGGCTAGAGTGCCGTGGCATCAGCCTAGCTCACAGCAACCTCAAACTCCTGGGCTCAAGCGATCCTGCTGCCTCAGCCTCCCGAGCAGCTGGGACTACAGGCATGCGCCACCGTGCTGGGCTAATTTTTTCTATGTATTTTTAGTTGTCCAATTAATTTCTTTCTATTTATAGTAGAGACAAGGTCTCGCTCTTGCTCAGGCTGGTCTCGAACTCCTGACCTTGAGCAATCCTCCCGCCTCGGCCTCCCAGAGTGCTAGGATTACAGGCGTGAGCCACCGCGCCCGGCCTACGTACTGTTTATTTCTGGAATTTCTCATTAATATCTTCAGACCGCAGCTGACTGCGGTAACTGAAACTGGGCGAGCAAAGCCGTGGTCAAGAGAGCACTACCGTAAAGAATGTCGGAGGTTCTAAAGACTGGCAGTAGTTGTTAAAGGAATTTAAACGTAGGATGATGTCTTAAATAAATATATGATTTCAAGATAAAATGCAAATGATAATCATAATGTAAAAAATCTGAAAATAATAAAATACAAAATCTCAGATTATAACAATAAAACTAGGCAACAGGAGAAAAGTTTGAAAGAAAGTTACAGTTATTTTCTTGTCTTACAAAGAAAGGATCTGGAAGATATTTATGGTTGATGTAAATAATTAGAAAAATTCAGGTAAAATATTTTTTAAAAAACTTTAAGCATTAATATAAAAATGTAAAACAATGCCTTCCTTTCAAATCACATAAGAAAAAAGTTAGAGAAAATATATTTAAGGTTAGAAAGGCATCAAAGAAAACATTAAAAAGAAACAGCAAAGAAACATTAAAATATTCCAGCTTACCAGTTATGCAGAAAATATATTTTATTAAACTTACTCACTAGAGAGTCCGCTGAATATGACTTTCTTAAGCGTCCACAGCGACACACTTAAAGATTTAGAAAGCTTAAGAGGAAAAGGTAAGGACAAAAAAACAAAACAGGGATTACATCAAAGCAGAATGAAGGAAGTATAAATGTTCCAGGAGGAAAGAGTGCCGCTTTTTATTTTTTTTTTTTTACAACCCATAACACAACTCATACAACTTTGTGAAATAAACAAGTGCTAAAATACACGCGGAGTAAAAGCTGTTAAAAATGCAGAAAGAAATGGATGTAAGTACTGAGGTACACGGAGACTTTAGCCATGCAATTACAGACAAAAATATAAAGTTAAATAAAGACTGTCTGGTGTCAAATAATAGAGGCCTTAATCTATGATAAGAGTTTAGACCTAAAAGCAAAAGTCAGATGATTAAAACTTTTTTAAAGAATGTTCTTTTGTGTAGTTTTGTGAAGGACGGAGGGCAAAGGACCAACGACCTTCCTGAATGAAGGGCAATCAGAATCCACTGCCCACAGGCATCCAGTAATTGATGCCTCTCTCGGAAAAGCTGCCTTAAGAACGCTGGTTCCCGCCGGGTATAATCTACTCCGCATCCGTCCAGCAGTTTACTCTTTACAAAGTGCTCCCAGCCCCTTTTCCCTCTCAACACTGCGACAGGAAGAGACAGGGACATCCACACGAGAGCAAAACAGAAACTCCTGGAAGAAAGGAGAATGACTCAAGGAGGGAAATTCCTGCTGCCACATGAGGACGGAGGTGTATAAATGCTCTGCGCACACCAGCTGAGAATCTCCTCTCGTGCTCAGCATCCCCACGCTCTGCAAGGACAGCATCGAAGCCGGTGGCAGCAGTGAGCAGACATGCGTGTCACGGGCGTGGCCGTGGCCCTGGCCGTGGTCTTCTGCGCTGCGGCTGTTCAAGGTAAATGCTACTTTTTCTCAGCCTATAAATTCCTTCTCTGACGTTTCAAATGTCTTTGCTCCCACTTTCATCCTAAAAGACACGGTAAATTTTTATTTACTCTCACACATCAGAAGTCACTCCACAGCTTTGGCAGAGAAAAGCTGGAAATGTCGAAGGCACCGGAGATGACTACTGAAACCAGAGACGATAAACTTCATGGAACTTTTGATGTAGCTGCAGTGTCTGCAAGGGCCGCGTAACAGTCAATAATAGTTTAACAGCCTGTAATAGTTTTAAATGTCTGTTAAGATGATTTTGTAAGTGGTGATGTTATCAGCTTCCTGGGAAAATTCTTAAAATCAAAGGGCAAACAAGCTTCATCTCCAGTAAACTTCTTTCAGGCTTCTCTCATTTTTTAATGGTTTGCTGACAAATTTAAAGAGAAAATCATCAACATCTGATTTAACTCCTTTCCCGTTAGTGGTTGTGTGAATTGCTATTTTTGACAAATCAGTGTCTTTATCCTCAGTGAAAGCCCTGCTCACAGTCATCCCTAGGATTGCAAACCGCAGCCCTCTGCTGCAACCAGACGCGTCACCAACCAATGCCATGATCTGTTCCAGGCTTCCCCATGTTCAAACGGGGACGCTGTCTCTGCATCGGCCCAGGAGTAAAGGCAGTGAAAGTGGCGGACATTGCGAAAGCCTCCGTAATCTACCCAAGTAACGGCTGTGACAAGACAGAGCTGATGTAAGTAAGGGACCTGCCGACGATGACAACGGCGGGGGCTGGTTTTGTTTTTCCATCCAAACTTTAAGACTCTCTTGTGTGTTCCCTTAACAGCATAACCCTGAAAGCACAAAAAGGACACCGATGCCTAAACCCCAAGTCGAAGCAAGCGAGCCGTATAATCAAGGCAGGTTACAGATTACGTCCTATTATGTGTTTCAGCCAAGCCAGATCTTTCAAAAAAGGAAAACAGACAAGTGCAGAAAGAGTCTGCTTTGATCCTGTGTGAGGCAGCCTGTTAAGGGGTCCTGGCTGCAACTGCTTGGCTTTCACATGTTGTTACACGTCACTGGGAAAACAGGAACAGCCCAAGGAAATAAAACTCTCATTTTCTCATTACAGGAAGTTGAAAGAAAGAATTTTTTGAAATATCAAAATGTGTAAAGTTCTGGAAAAGAGGAGTTAAAAACCCAGAACGAGTTTAACCGTGACTACTGAAACAAGAGCTCTGCCGTAAGAAAGTGACTTTCTCCTGCCTGTTCCAACACACTTTCACCTGTTTCCAGGTCTAACCTAGAACCCTCAATGAAATGTGATGCTTGTAACTACTTTTCTGTGACTATGGAAACATTTCTGTATCTGATCTATATTCCATACTGCTGTCTGTGGTTACCACGGAGACATTATTACTGGAGTAAAGCCCTGATGGGTCAAAACCCTGTGTGTGCTAAAACATTCCTCAAATAATTTTTCCTGCAAATACACATTTCTTTCCTCGAATATAATGCAGCATATAAATAGCTAGAAAAAAATTTTACGCTTTTTTGTTTTATAAAAAGACTATAATTCATGAAATACACTATGAAAAAATTATAAGCTACGGGAAACTGAAGGTATTTCATAATTGAATTAGTAGTACTGGTCTTTTTTTTCCAACTTTTTTCATTGATGTCTTTGAAGCAATTAGGATATGTGTGTTTACTGTACATGTTGGTTTTATCTGTGTGTGTAAATGACAGCAGTATCTTCGATACATTTTAAATATAAAATGTTTCTATGACCAAAAACATGTTGAAAAATAAATACTTAAAACACATATGCATATCTGGCAATCACCTTTACTTTGTGATTCTATTTCTTACAAAAATACACAATCTAATCCATTTCTTTAGTCACGCCTATATACCATAAAATTCAGGGATACCTAAGACTAGTTTACTTTGAAAAGAATCAAAATCATTTTTCTCTAATAAGCTACCACTACCCTTCTTAAAACAGAAACCGTGTACTTTCCAGAACATTGAAGATGGCTTTGACAGTTTCACCGTATTTCAAGCGGCACGCAGCACTGCCACCGCGCAGAACTTGTTTAGAAGCATCCTTCAGTGGGCAGCTGGGAGGACAGCCGTGTGATTCTGAGGGAGGCGGGGGGGGGGTCTTCCTAGTCCAAACCCCCTTCTCACTTTGGGCAAATCCCTTAAGACGAGAGTCGTGGGGGGGGGAGACAGAAGCCAAGGGGAGGAAACCCTCCCCTGCATCCAAAACAAGGGTCGAGGCAGGCCGTTCCCACCCTGAACCGTGGACTCCAGCAGCACCGTGAGGACGCTACCAGCAAGAAAGTCACTTAAAGCGGCAGCAGCAAAGCAGCGGCTCCCTGGCACCTGTTCCAGGCGCGTGACGTGGGCTCGTCCCTCTGCCACCCAGTTCCCTTAGGTCCTTCCCCGTCCACTTTCCAAGCCCGATTCTCCAGTCTTCCTGCGGAGTCTTCAACTACCAATGAAATTCTCTTCCTCCTTAAGCAGCCAGAGCTGGTGTCTCTGCCAAAACCCTTGACTGACGCAGCACTCTTTAAATAAGCAGCTATACATTTGAAAAAATATTACAGGATTATAATCAGGTATATCTGTATTATCTACTTATAGTATAGATTTACAATAAATCTGTATTATGTAAATCTATATAAATTTCTGTATAGAAATGGGACTTCTGTATAAACTCCCTGGATAGTTTTATGACTTGAATCTAATCTTTAGCAATTTACAGTGATTTTTAAAAGTCTCTTTGAAAATAAAAATTCACTGAGGCTACATAAATTTCGTATTTTTAAAAGTAGATTAAATATTTACATTATTATTGGCAAGATAACATATACCTAAATTTCTTTATAGCAAAATAAATCCATGAAATAATTAACATACTTGAACCAAGATCCCTCCCACCAGGTACCTTTGCACATACGATTCCCTCTGCCCGTTTCCCCGCTAAGCGAGCGCCTGCTAATCGCGCAGGTCTCAGCTTAAATCACGACCCTCCAAGAGGCCCCCGCAACTACCCCCCCGACCTCAATGGGATCAGGTGTCCCATTTATTTTGATGACACTCCCCACTTTCCCACCACGCTCTTTACTGCAAGCGTCACTGAGGAATTACTTGTGTCCTGCCGTCCACTCCCTCACACGTGTGAGCGCAGTGGGACAGCCGCCGCGTCCTGGCCCGCAGCGCTGTGCCGGGCGGGCACCGTGTCATCAGACCTGCTGAACGGCCACAGAAGCTAAGCGGAACGGCACACACAGCAGGGGAACGGCACGAGGGACGCACGGTGGTGGGAAGTATGGAGCGGTTTTGGGAATAATAATTGGATTCATCTGGTTCAAGTAAGGGACGGAGGATGTCAAAGGTGCAGATAAACAACCCTGAATTTTACTGTGTACAACACGGGGACTCACTAGACACTCATGAATAGAGAATGACCCTGTCCAAGCTACTCTGCGTTATTTTGGGAACGGCACAGAGGGTCGGCTGCAAGTGCGGCCAGTGGCGTTGAGCACCTCACGACGCCGTGTGGAGGCGGGACAGGCGGGAGGACAGATCAGCTGGGCACACTCTGCGATAGCTCAGCTCCGTATTTTCCAGACTTCAAGTCATTCTCACACTGTCTTTACGATGTTTCACCACAGTTCTGTTCAATCTTTATTTTCACAAACTGTGTTCCGCTTTATTTTACTGACATTTGTATGAAGAGCAAACTTCCACTACTGTACGTGTGAAATCAGCGTTACATGCCATAGAAATAAAATGCAATGATAAAACAAAATACAACGAAAGATTACTAAATTCCAACCAGATACTACTGTATGCCAAACAGTCTAAGCCTCAGGCCTGTTCCGTATTTGTTAAAAGGGAGATTGATACAGTTGGTGAAGTGTGTGAAAGCCATGCTAACACCAAGTTGAGATGCTCCCTGATCTAACCCGAGGGACTGAAGTTAAAGAGAGAATAATTCACTGATATTAAATGTTGTTACCAACAAGCCACCTGGTATTGTCCCACCCTCTGGGCGATACCGCCGCGAAAGCAGTAAGGGCTGGCTCTGCAGTCAATTAAATCCCATATAATCCAGACATCCCGGTCCTGTGCTTACACACAAAAGAAATGAAATAGTCGTTCAAACACTAATGTGCACGCGAATGTTCACGGCAGCATTACCCACGGTAGCCAGGAAATAGAAATAACCCAAATATCCATCAACAGGTGAATGGATAAATGAAACGTGGTACACACACAGAACGGAACACTCAGCCACAGGCAGGCAGGACGTACCGCGACACAGCGCAACACGGCGGAACCCTGAAAACACTGTGTTCACGGGAGAAGCTAGACACAAACGACCGCATGATCCCATTTTATATGAAGTATCTAAAACAGGCAAATCCGTAGAAGCAGAAAGCCGATCAGTGAGTGTCAGGTTCTCAGGGAGGGCTAACGAGGAGTAACGGGGGTGGGGTCTCCGTCTGGGGTGATGAGAAAGTTCTGCAACTAGAACACGGCGACGGCCACACAGCGCCGTGAACGTGCTCAATGCCGCTGAACTGTACCCTTTCAATGGCCACAACAGTGAATTTTACGGCATGTGTATTTTACCACCATAAAAATATAAGGGCTAAGCTACGGTGGTAACAGTGAGAACAGAAATATAATGCGAAGTACGTTATTAAAAAAGAACCAGTGAGACTAAGTGACCGATCGGACGTGAAGGTTGAAACTGAGAAAAGTAATCAAAGAAACCGTTAAGGACGTGAACCTCGAGTTTAGGCAGATAAGGGAATCGAGGAAAAGAGCTAAACTTCTGAGGCTGAAAAGACAGTACCGCCACCAGCAAGGTGGTCAGGGAAAGACGTGCTCTAGCAGAAAAACTGCAGGTTAGACTTTAAACACACGGAACGTGAGATGGCAAACACTGACAGCGACTTGGAAACTCAGGACGGTTCCCTCTAATTAGCCAAGAGCAGCTTTCAAACAGATGGAGAAGTTTTGAATCAAACTGCCGGAAAAGGAAACACATGTAATTATTTTCTGCTATTGAGTATGGTACCTAAAGTGTCCACATAAAACTGACGTACCTCTTTGTTTCTTAAGGCCTCTCACAGCCGACAATTACAAATCTCTGTGATGTGGTCAGCTCATTCTGTGGGCTGTAAGCAGGGCTCACACACGTAACTGCTCGGGTTTTCTTGGGGGGAAGTGCGTGAGGCAACATCAGCCACTGCTTCGTGCCTTTTCTGCAAATTTTCTTTACTAGACGCTGCTGATGAAACGGAGCAGGTCGGAGATCACCACGGACACGGCACCTAGCGTTTCACCAGGGACCTCAGAAGAAAGACTGCGCCCTGAAAATCCTGGCATCCTGGCTGCAGATACAGTTCCCGGTGCTGCTCAATAAACCGCTACCACACTGGAGAATGCTCCAAGGTGAGTCAGACTTCATCTAACTTACCAGAAACCGTGACTTAGCATTCTTTAATTGTTCACGAAGACAAACCGTCTTTAAACCCTTTTATGATGAATGCTGCACGACTCCAATCCTTAGTCTGACCAGGAAAGTCCTGCCCGTGGCTTACGAACGCTACGGACTAACAGGTCACCTGACCACACACACGGGTGACTGCATCACCCAGAGGGAGACCCAGTTTAGCCGCACCTAGGAGATAAGCTGAAATCTGGCCAGGGAGGTGGCTGAATCTGAAATTCTGGCCTGTGAAAGACTCATTCGACTTGTTAAAACACCTTTGTACTCTCCTGTCATCTTCGCAGTGACCTGAAAAGTGGATGACTCAGGTATCATAACGTGCATCTGAAGGTAAGAAAACAAGCACAGACCGACCTGACAATTCGTCCGCGATCACAAAGCACGTGAGAGGCAGACTGTTCACATGCACTGTCTCTCCAGACTCCCAGCTCACCCTGTCATCCCACCCAGGTGAGGAAAGCAAAACCTGTGTGGTCCAGAATGCATCCACACACAGACTATCCTGAGCCCTGCTAAGCATGACGATGGTGTAACCGCTCCTCACGCTCAGGGGCCTACGAAAGACGAGACGCGGGTCACTCAAAAGCACGCAGCCAGCATTGGCCAGACGCTGTCAGAGGGAGTCCTTGAGAGCTCACAGTTAACACCAGGAAGGGAGCTCCGCTCTCCTGCCCACCCTTTCCAAGGAGCAGCCTGCACCAGATGAGGGGCTCCCAGTCCACAGAAATCACCGCAGTCGTCCTGCTCTCTTTTTAGGAAATTTCTTCTAAGCACATTGGTTTCTCGGAAAGCATTTTTTCTTGGTCTGTATTTACAAGTCTGTCAGGGCAGACTGTGTGGGGATTTTTCCTTGTTCTTTGGTTAGTTTTTTTTGGCCTGATGCCATAATGAGGCTTAGAGATAAATCAACGGCAGCTGAAACTGAAACTAGAATGGGATAGTTCCTTAACTCTCATTTTCTTCCAAAACCAGACTCAGCTCAGTGAATACCAGGAAAGTGAATGCACCAAAAGCCTTTCAACAACAGATTATAAGAAACGCAAAGAAAACCTACGGCTTGTACACATTTACAAAGCAATCACTAAAATCCGCTTCTGAGGAGACCAGGCATTTCCTCACTGGACTTACTAGACAAAGACTGTAAGTCAGCGGTTATAAATGTGTCCAAAGAACTGAAGAACACCATGTCTAAAGAATCAAGCATGAAAACAACAAAAGCCTACCCATGCACTGCTGCAGCCCCGGCTGACTGTGGACAGGCCTCCCGCACACTTCCCTAGGTTCCAAGCATCACCTGCTTCAGATCTCCCACTGCAGAGTGAGGCCCGCGTTTGGAACCAGTACTTCATCTTAGATCCCCTGGTGCCAGTTAACTCGCGCAGAACACAACCAAGGACACCACAGCCCTCAGATGCCGCTGAGTTTCCACTGCCGGGTCCGACACCTGGTCTACTGCAGGGGTCTCGTGTGCCTTCTACCGTTACCTGCCGTGAGCTATTAGCCAAGTACCGCTGCATGCCAAGAAACCAAGCATTGCCCCCATCTGTCACCCAGCTGAACCTGTGCTAATCTCAGTTATCACTGTTACCAGCTCAGCGGCTGACGCTTTTCTCTCTTGCTTTGCATTTAGTAGTCTCTTGCAGCCGAACTCCACCCTGAGTCAACCTCTGCTGTCTCAACCTCCTATCTCAAGCTGTTCTCCCGAGGTCTGTCTCTGCTAACGCCCCCCTTTAAATTTATTTCCTCAAAAAGCAGCCTTTGTTTTTTGCAATAGCCCTATGATAGCTATGGATGCTCTTTCACACCATTCTAGACGCCACTTCCTGATGTTTTCACTCAGGGACTGCTGTAAGACACGACACTTGTTTTAACACACTGGAAACTGCGTACCTAAATGAGTGGTGTTTTCTCAAAACAGCTACGTCTGAGGCTATTCACTCATTCTAATGATCCAAGAATTCATTGAATCCTTCAAAACTTGCCAGTTCCAAATCTTTGGCCTCGTTTAAGACCAATCCTATTACTTTACAGTATTTGATCAAAGAGCACCGCGCAGCTAAGTAACTTGTCCTTATTATCAGATACAACCTGTTGTTACCAAAAATTAGATCTACAAAAGATGAAAAATTTGTATTATTGAGAATATTTTTTAAAATAGCCTCTGAAAGTAATCATAAACGTTTAAAATAGATGTTGAAAAAAAGCTTCACGGTAAAAATAAACGGATGGTAACCTTTGGATGACCCAGTACTGTACAGTAACCTCTTAAGATTCCTCATCCACCTAAAAATGAAAATAACTTTCTTACCTTCTTCATCGGGTTACTGTGCGGATTAAATGAGGCAGTAAGGCACTTCTGAAACCCATACAGTAAACAATGTAAGATATTCTCATTCATGCCTTACTGCTGCAAACTCAGACGCATGCAAAACAGGCAAACTCATGTAAAAACTGTATTTAGCACTCTGACTTGAGGGCTAAGTTGGTATTTTTATTTTGCAGCATACGAAAAAATGAGAATTAAAGTTCCATTTTTAAAAAATGTTTGTATATGCAATGAAATTCTGTTTTTCAAGAAACAGTTCATGTTTTGGAAAGTGAAACCTAACTCACTGTTACTGAAAAAAACTGGGCAGAGGGAAATTCCGTAACTCAGAGGCCACAATAAATACATACACATAGCACCTTCGATTTTCCAGCTTGGGACTTCCCCAAGGAACAGCCGGCAGGCTCTGCTGAGTCAACCGCAGTGTCATCCAATCAGAGGGAGGGAGGGAAAGTGCCTTTGCAGATAAATACTGCAGACTAGCCCCCCGTTTCCTGAGACACCCCCCAGCTGCTCTGACATATTCTGAGCAGAGGAATCTCCAGTCTCAGCACCATGAACCAAAGTGCCACTCTTATTTTCTGCCTCATCTTTCTGACTCTGAGTGGCACTCAAGGTAAGGAACATCAAGGGATAATTTGTAAAATGAGAAACAGGACTGGGTATAAATTTTTAAAATACAGAAATAATGTATTTGCAAAACTTTGGTTGCATGCCTGTACGTAAGAGGGAAATAAGCAGAATTTCCCGCTGGTCACAGAACAGAAACAGTCAGAATAAAAGGAAGAGAGAAGAAAAGGAGGGAGGACGGAAGAGACGGGGAGAGAGAAAACGTGAGGGGACGGGGGAGGGGAGACACGGACGCCTCTGTACCTGAGTGTAATTAACCACGTGAACTGTGCTTAGGGACACGACTTTATCATCAATGAACTGCAGTCTCTTTTTCCAGACAGTCAGCAATTTAGTCACTCAGAGCTACGTTACAGTGGGATACCTTCCTTCTCAGATTACGCGACTATGCAGTGATACGGGGACACAGGCTCTGCTAAATACTACCCAGTCCACAGTGAACCCCTAAAACGAAACACCGCACTAACCTTCCCGCCGTGCCTGTCTCCTTTCTTGCAGGAGTGCCTCTCTCTAGAACCGTGCGCTGCACCTGCATCCAAATTAGTCATCAACCTGTTGTCCCAAGGTCCTTGGAAAGACTCGAAATTATTCCTGCAAGTCAGTCTTGTCCACATGTCGAGATCATGTGAGTGAAATCCTACCTGGCAATCACCTTCCTCACTGTAATCATACCCTGTATTAAATATCCGATGATAACGAGAGAAGATCAGTAAAGGGTTTGCAGCGATTCTAAAGCTAACGTACAGCCACGGAAAACATGCAGAAAGAGACGTAAATGCCTGACTCCGGAACTATACAGTCCGTGTTTTATTGGCCCAACATCGTTTGAAATGTTTTCACCCCGTTTACTTCCACAGTGCCACGATGAAAAAGAACGGGGAGAAGAGATGTCTGAATCCAGAATCCAAGGCCATCAAGAATTTACTGAAAGCAGTCAGCAAGAGAAGGTAAGTTTGGCATTTCCTAAAGAGCAATTCTTCGGCACGTAACAGCAACCTTGGGAAGTCAGAAATATTTACACTGGGCTTTGCTATGGGATCACCGGCTTTAAAATATGTTACCCTCGTGCTCTCCCCCCACTTCCATTTATTTATATACCGAGGTACCATCTTGTGTGGAAAGTATCCACAGCTACCCTGATTACCTGTGCAGAAGTGTCAGCAGGTCACTTCAACCTTGAGGCAGAGCTACAACCATCCAAGCAAAGCTGCCAATTTCCCCGGGCCTAAAAAATAAGCATCCCCTGCAATCCATGACAGTGGTGCAGCGCAGGAAAGCTCAACACACCCTTGACCTGAGGATCCCGGGTTATCTTTGAACTCAGCGTGTTCCAAGCAGAACCCAGACTGAAGCCCGAGTCTGAGTACCACACTTTTACACCCCCTTTCTCTTCCTGCAGGTCTAAAAGATCGCCTTAACCCCAGAGAGAAGAAAAGCCGCTGAAGTGCTGATAAGGACGGGCCGACAGAGAGGCTGCTTCTCCCACCCCTTCCCCACAGAGTACACCTCCAGCCCTAACTGTTCCAGTCCGCAGTTCCCCTGGAAGACGACCAAGTCCCCAAATTAGCTGCTCCTCCTCCCGAAGGAAGGTAGACGATTCATCATCCCTGGAACTATACTATAAGCTAAGCCAAGGTGCTACACAGAGAAGGTGCCAAGTTCTGCCCCTGCTACTGACACCTTCCTCACCTTTCCTATCTCCCAAAGGTTACTGAGGGATCTTTCTGCTTCTAGGGTTACCAGAGTCCTTAGACTCTCCAACAACTCAAATGTGTGCAGTCACAGTGATAATACCGCCTGCTTCTCTAAGAACAGTCTTTACTCCACGGATTTCTTCTGTCCTGTCATTCTCCCAAGGGGCTCATACTCTCTCAGTGGTTACACATGCACAATTCCAAATACGTACAGGAAGCTAGAAATGTCTGGAAATGTATATGTAAACATTATTACTTAATGAAAGACTGTACAAAGAGTTCTTATATGTACATATTTCATATATTGCTTTTAGTGTACATAAAATAACTTGTGATTTATGTACTACACATCAGCGAGCAATGGGAAAAAATTTTTAATCTAGATACATGCTCTGTGTGCTACATAAGACAAATGTGCTGGATGGCTTTGAAAATAAAAATGATGTGTTTTTCTGGAAATATTAAGAAATATTGACTGTTGAGAGCCCAAAGAGGTAATAAAGTAACTATAACTAAGATGAAGTGTCTGGCGGGTCATTTGATTGGGACATTTATTTCATAAAATGGTTAGACTGGAGAATCCGTGGCCTGGAGAAGAAGCTGGGATGGAGAGGGGACAAACAAGCTGGAGAATTGCCACACTCCCAACCGTAGCCTCCGAGGGCCGTCATGTAAGATCCCACAGGACTGACGTGGCGTAACAGATGCAGCCTGCCTGGGCTTCACACCCCTGCAGCCAAATTTCTATGAGACACATCTCTGCCTGAGTACCTGACAGGGAGTTTCAGCTCCAAAATATCTTAAATTAATTCTCCTCTCCCCCAGATCCATTTCTCCTCCTCTAGTCTATGTCCCAGTTTAACTGTACCATCACCCACTCAGCTCCCCAAACCAGAAACCTAGGGGTAATTCTATACCATTACCTCCCCCGCCCCTCCCACATCCAATTAGTTACTAAGACGACACCTGCAATACATGTAGTTGACAAATTATTAGTATCCGGAATACACAAAGAACTCCCAGGCATAAAAAAAGGAAAATACAGAAAACCACATGAAAAATGAGAAACAGGACTAAGTAAGAATTTCACAGAAGAAAAAGGCACGAGCCCCTAACACGGAAAGATGTTCAACCTCATTTGTAATCGAGGAAAGGTACATTCAAATCATGATGGGATACCATTTCACACCTCCAGACTGGCAAATGTTTTAAGTTGGATAACACCAACTATCAACAAGGATACAGGGTAAAGGAGGAATGCCCCCCCCCACTGCCGATTTCGACTACTTTGGAAAACGGTTCAGCATTACCTCATAAAGCTGAACATGGCACACCCGTGTTCGAGCAATTCTACTACTGTGTGTGTAGCACAGGAAAATTCCTACACAGGACATGCACAAGAATGATACAGCAGCATTGCTCATCAGAGCAAAAATCTGGGAACAGTCCAGATATACTTGGGTAAGTATATCAGGGTATGTTTACTCAACAGAATAGCACACAGCAGTGGGAACAGATGACATACAACCACACACATCAACACGGGTGAATTTCAAAAACAATCTTTCAAAACAGAAAGATGGAGGTGACATACTGGCTCTTAAATGAAGTCCGCGTTACCTTGTGCAGAACAAGCCACGCTGCCTTAATTTGACACTGCTGGATACTGCGGGTAAAGTGTACTTATCTCTGCACTTTATCACAAATAGAAATTAAAAACTATTGCAAATAGAAATTAAAAACAATTTTAATTGTAAAACCTACCTTAAACAGCTGTGTTTGAGCCCACCAACCAGGACTGTGGACTTCTCTGCACCTTCTCTGCACCTGTGAATTATTTTGTACAAGCCTCTATCACCTCTGCACCAACTGTTAATCTACATCTCGCTTTCTCCCACTAAACTGTGAGCTCCTGCAGGGCACAGATTATTTTTCGTGTCTGCGTCCTCGGAGTCTAGAATCGTAATAAAAGTTTGATGAAGGAACTGAAATGAATGACAGATAGTAAATGAAGGGCCTTAAGAATGGGGCTTTTCTTCTTGTAAAATTACTTACACAGTAATTTTAAAGTAAAAACATTACCATCTTCTCTCCTTTTCAGGGTAATGTTTCTTCAGGCTGGTCAGCGGCTTCTTAATGACTATTGTCACATGTCATCGTCAGACTACAAACTGACTTGCCTAACCTAAAGTCACGGAGCAAAAATGTCACGTTACTGCCAACACTGGGCCACAGCTGTCCTTTAAATGACAGCCTGACATTCTCTCTCGAAACAGTTTATTCACCGATCTAACCTGCTCCTTAAGCGTTACATGAGAAATACAAACCAGGCGGCCGGACGGCAAGATCAGCAAAGGCAGAACTCGTTCTTCTGTCTTAGTGACCTCAGATGCAGACATGATATGAACCCCCCCCCTCTTCCCACTATAACTGGCTTGCAGGCAATGTGCCATAGTATATTCTGCAAGGAAGGAGGGACTCCCTGCATGGGGAGAGAAGAAAGGGGGGAGGGAAAAAAGAAAAAATCAGAGTGTTAACTCAGGGCTGCTGAGGCTTTCCAGAAATAACCCCTTTTCGAGCAAGCCTGCTGCTGCACCAGCCACAGCTGCCGGGAGGAGGGGACGTCCTGCCGTGAGAAAGTCACCCAGGCCTGGGGGTTTCCTTATGAGAGAAACTTCCCCTCTCACAAGTGAGAACGCTCTCACCTTCGCCCAGACGGACTCAGTCACGCTCCACACCTAATTAAGCGGATCACTCTGACCCTATAACCGACAACAGGTGCAGGGCGGAGGCCGGGCAACGCGCACGTGCGCACGGGGAACGCAGCTCCGCGAGGCCGCTCGGGGTTGCACCAACGCCGGGCTCCCCGGGGACGCAGGACCGGAATAAACTCTCAGTGCCCGGGAGGTTGAACCTCCCGCCGAAGCGGAACCGGTTGCGACATCTCCCCGGCCTTGGCCCCTCTCCCGGGGCCGTGGGAACCGCCCCCACACGGCCTTCCTCCCGCCAAGGTTTCCCTTTCCCCGAAAAGCCTCCTGTGGCCGTAAACCCCGCACGCACGCACGGCGTTTTCTCTGCCCTCCCGCCCGGGAACAACGCGCTTTTTTTTTTTTTTGCCCCCTAGAGTCTGCAAACTTCCGAAACGAGGCCTAGGACGCGCGCGTCTGCACCGGCCTCGCCTGCGCGCGGCGGCCGCCCGTGGCCTCGCTCTCCGCGGCTTCCTGGGCGGCCGGCCCCACGGGCCTCCCCGCCGGCCCCAGCCCCCTCTGTCTCGGCCAAAGGCCGGTGTCACCGTGGACGCGGCCAGGGACGCTCGCGGGCCCCGTGACCCGGCCCTCCCGGGCCGCTGTCCCCACCTGCCGAACGCAGACACCCCCCGGCCTCCGCGCCGGGCCTCCTGTGACAGAGGCAGGAGAGACGCCCGGGGAACAAACGCTACCTTTCTTCTTTCTCCCCCTCGAAGAAATTCGTCTCCTCCTCCCCTTGGTCCGGAGCGGCGCAGGCAGCGGAGACACACACGGTGGCAGCACGAGCGTCGCGAGCTCCGGCTGCAACGTCCTCGCGGTAGAAGGTTCTGGAAGCCTGTGGCTGGGCATGCGCAGTGCGTGCACGCGCAGGCTTTTCAGGCGCGGGCAGGTCACGGGGTCTGCGCAGCGCGGAGCCAGGCAGCGCTTCCGGGAAAGCTGGGGGCAGCTCAGAATGCTTCCCGCGCCTTGCGGCGCTCGCGGATGCACCTGGCCCTAGCACGCGGCCCCGCCCTCGCATGCACCCGTCCCCCTGCATGCACTTGGCCCCCAGCACACGGCCCCGCCCTCGCACTCACCGGTCCCCCAGCACGCACCTGTCCCCCAGCACACGGCCCCGAGTTCGCACTCACCTATCCCCCAGCATGCACCTGTCCCCCAGCACGCGGCCCTTCGCTCACACTCGCCTGTCCCCCAGCATGCACTTGGCCCCCAGCACACAGCCCCGAGCTCGCACTCACCTGTCCCCCAGCATGCACTTGGCCCCCAGCACACGGCCCCGAGCTCACACGCACCTGTCGCCCTGCATGCACTTGGCCCCCAGCACGCGGCCCCGAGCTCACACTCACCTGTCCCCCAGCATGCACTTGGCCCCCTGCACACGGCCCCGCCCTCGCACTCACCTGTCCCCCAGCATGTACTTGGCCCCCAGCACACGGCCCCGAGTTCGCACTCACCTGTCCCCCAGCATGCACTTGGCCCCCAGTCGACAATGTATTGTTGCCATTAATATTAACAACCTGCCAGGTCGGTAACAGTTTTCTCAGTGAGCGAGCTGAAGCTCACAGAAATTGAGTATTTTGCACCCCATCATTAA
>CAUYRT010035925.1:0-20823 GCA_963574885.1 Lepilemur ruficaudatus
GTTGTCCAATTAATTTCTTTCTATTTATAGTAGAGATGGGGTCTCACTCTTGCTCAGGCTGGTCTTGAACTCCTGACCTTGAGCTATCCACCCGTCTCGGCCTCCCAGAGTGCTAGGATTACAGGCGTGAGCCACCGCGCCTGGCCAGCAATTGTTATTTTTATTAAAAATTAGAATTGTAAGAAAATTCTACTTAACTCTATCCAGCTCATCTTTCACCTCCTACAGCATATGGAATCATAATTTGTGAAAAGCATTATTTTCTTTTATAAAATCTATTAATGGGTGAATCTACTTTCATTTTTATGCTTATTAATAATAGACTATTAATATTAATATTAGACTATTGTATCTTTATTATTTTGTCATAAATTGCCAGTGAAGAACTCCAACCCACCTCCACTGTGTTTATTTAGAATAAATGAATGCATTTGTTGGCTTCTTGCATGCTGCAGCAAATCTTTCCTTCATTGAATCCATCCAGGCAACTTAAAGGACACATACAGACTTTGGCTAATCCTATTCATTCATAAAAGAACAGAGAAATATACTTTAAGACCCATTTTTTAAATATATATTTCTTTGTATTGTTTCAGTGAAGTTGCATGCTGATTATGGGCAATTTCTTTATTCTTTTTTTTTTTAATTTCTTTATTCTTGTATAACCTTAATGATTCAGTTGTGGAGGACAAAAAATGTATTCTAAATTATATGCTGCAGTGAGTATTGCCATTCAAAGGGAAGGAGTGAACATAATTACTTACTTAGATTAAGAAAACCTTCCCAATGTTGGCATTTATTGTACACACTTACATATTGTAAAAAGCTTTAAAAATGCATTTGAGTTAGTTTTTAAGAAGTGAATAATGTATTATCAAAATCACTGCTCACTAGAGTACATTAAATTGTTCTTATAAGTATATGTTTGTGTGTCTTTTTCTTTTAATTTAGACTCAAGCTATGTTTAAGTTCATATTAATAATGAAGCTTACTAATTTAGATGGGTTTAAGAGTCAATGTTTAATTGTGAGAGCATATGCCTGCTCATTTTGACTTGCTCTTAAAACATCAATTCATAAAATAATCAATGTCATTTAATATGGATAAACCCATTAAATAATCAAGGAAACAATCACAAGGAAATCAACTTATGCTTTATTTTTGGATGATAAACAACAGCATGGTGGAATTTTTTATACTCTCATTTCACTGCATAGGATGTTAGTTCCATCAATTGCACGCATTGCAGTGCTTGTTAAGTAGTTAAGTAGCACAAGATAAAATCAGTGGTCAATAAAATTGTATTTTCAAGCTTCAAAGTGCTATAAACAATAAAAAATACATTAAAAAACTTCAATTTTTTTGTAAAACATGTAATTGAAAGTTTCATTATTTTGGCAATAGTGATTTACAAATCAATAAAGACACTGTTATAATAATAGTTATGGTATGCTACTTTCATTTCTTAAAATGACTGTGACTTACACATAGATTAGTATTATGTTCTTTAGTGTGTCTAAGCATGATCTGTTTCACTGCTGCAGTAAAAGCAGATTAGGAGACTTGGAAATACTAGTTGTGACCACTGCACAGAGGAATGATATTGGAGGCAGTCACCTTTATTTCATAAAGAGGCAGGCATCTGGTTAAATGTGCCAGCCCAGACCAAGAGACATTAAATTTGCTTGATGTTCACTCAGGAAGGTTAAGAAAAAGTCCCTTCAATCGCTCTTTCTCGAAATCAATATGCCCCTAAAAATCAGTAGATTAGAGATGCTGGAAAATAGTCTGGAAAAA
The DNA here is from genome assembly GCA_963574885.1 of Lepilemur ruficaudatus. Taxonomy (NCBI): domain Eukaryota; kingdom Metazoa; phylum Chordata; class Mammalia; order Primates; family Lepilemuridae; genus Lepilemur; species Lepilemur ruficaudatus. The sequence continues at coordinate 1,798 of CAUYRT010035925.1, forward strand.
AGAAATGTCTCTAAAGCTTCAAAACAAAAAAGATGAATGACCAATAAGCTACCAATCTCCTAACTTAATACTACTAAGGAATGTCAGACAATTGTTTCCTCTATCTTCCTGATACCACTTGGATTTCTGGGGTGTGGGCAGGAACAACATATGCTGACTGTGACTATGTTCACATGAGAAAACTGCTCAAACACCAATCACCAATATCTCCCTTGAAATAAGAAAGTAAAAATGAGAAGAAAAATATGAAATATTTGATTGTACTATAATTAAGAGAATTGTTAACTCATACAGAATTCAGGTGATATACAATCAAAGGAAAGATTAAATCCAGTCCATGAGACATCACCTCAAACAGTTTTGGGGCCATGCCTGAAAAGCACCCACCAAGACACTAGCAATTGTCCCAGAAACAGACGGTAAGGACTGCCTCCAAACTGAGTTCCTGGTAAAATTATTGTTTATTTTAATATGGCTTGGAAGCTTATTTCAGTCAACAGTGAGAATGGAATGCTTTCAGAATAAAAGGATAATATTTTATGCTACAACCTTTTCTTTACTCTTACTCCTACCAGTTTACCATGTTCCTGAATTTGCAGAGTAGAGCTGTAGAAAACCACACAAAACTCTTCTCTTTTCACATAAACCTGAAATATTTCATGAAGTGCCCACAAATGCCTTATCAATTTCCCAATGATAGATACATCATTTCTCAAGGATGAGCAAACAATTACCAAAGAAAGAAAAAAAAACAAGAAAAAATGAACCAAAACCTATGAGAGATAAAGAAAATTTTAAAAGCAAACAATCCAAACAAAAATGTATACAGAAGTTGAATGAAACTATGCAAATCAAGATGACTATAATTTTGTTGTTGTTATTGCTATTTTAAGACTCTGAGATTTTGGGGATTGTTTGTTAGGCAGCATTTTGAGGTACGCTGGCTAATACAATGCCAAAATAGCCTATTAGTTTAATAGGTTTAATGTGAGCCCAATCCACAGTACTGAGATGATTTTTAAATGTATAATTATAAATGACACTAGAAAAATTTGCCATTATTTTTAAGCACTAAGACTAGCCCTTGATTAATCATTATTTCCTTCAATAAAATAATCTAAAACTAAAGAGTGCATAATACTCAAAAACACAGATATTCTGTGTAATAGAATCCAGAGATGGAAGAAAAGATTGAAATTTGTATCAATATTTCTTTTATTAGTGAAAATAAAATTTTAGAGTAGTGGAGAAATCTTAATTCAATGGTTTATTTGAGGTTGAGTTTTTAATTTATAATATAGTAAATAAAATTTAAGGCTTTGTGAGATAAAAGATTAATTATTCAAGTAAATGCACTAAAAAGAAAAATCATACATTTTGAATGAATTTCACAATTTAAAAATTTTGAAATGCAATACATAATACAGATGTGTATCAAATCTCTTAAAATTTTAAAAATTTTAAGTTCTAAGAAAAATACTTTTTTAAATGTGCGAAACTTTTGAGTTAATATATTCTTTGCTCTATTGTCCAATTATAGGAAAATTGAAAATAAACTGAATATCTAATAATAAAACAAATTCTAAATAAATTGAGGTTCTTAAAATATGTATAATTCATATGAAACTATTAGAACTATGTTTTAATGGTATGTAATTATCACAGTAGGATAAATTATAAAAAGGTATTTGCATAAATAGTAAGATTCCACTTTTATATATCAGAATTTTAAGAGGGGATTCATAGGGTAGAAGCATTATTAGTAAATGTTATCTTCTTTAAATAGCTGTATGTGTTGTACAAATAGTTTACAATAAAATACATTTAATAATAATAAAATTAAAACAGTGTTAATAAACCAATTTACTCCCGATTAAAAGTTTCTGCAATTAGAGTACATGGCAATATTTTTTTTTGGCTTCTAATTTTTCTAGTTTTAATAATCTATGATTTAGCTCTGTCCATAAGTAACCCATTTTTGGCCTAGATTTAAGCTAGTGTAAGTGACTATCACCAATACCATTAGTGACTTTCAGAAGCCAGTGAAGAAGAGATAATGCTATTATCCTTGTTTCATCTCTAAGTCCAAGCAACCGTTAATTATGGAATCTAGGTTTTCAACAAATAAATATGAGAAAATTATAGACTATGAATACAGTTCTAAAATAACAATGTGTAAATTAATTTTATTCAAGGAATCTATAAAACCCAGGCAGTGAATTTCCAGAGCTATAAGGTGCAAAATCTTTTCTAGAATCCTAAAATTTCTTTTCTCTCTTTAGACTAGGCAGATAGATAATATAGAAATGTTGACTTTGGGGGAAAAAATAAATAATGGTAAAATAACATGGAACACCCGATTAGTGGAATAATGATAATCACCTCTCCATTCATACTAGGACTCCCAAGAAATATGTTTTCCTAAATATTTCTTTTGGCAAGTTTTTTTTTTTTCTTTTTAGTACTTTTGCTTCAAATTGTACCTTGTATTGAAAAATATTCACACATTCCTTTAATCATAGGCCATTACTTAAATGTGCAGGTTGATAAGCCTTTTTGTAAAGCCTTTTATTTAAGCATATCTATAAATAGTATTCTGAATTAAAGAATATAAAATTATTTCCAAGCCTAATTACTAGCAGACAAGAAAGCTAAGTATCAAAATAATTAGATGTTTTGACAAAGATGCTTTGCTTGACCAAACTTCAGTTAGGCTGCTGAGCCTTCTCTTAGACCCATCTCTGAACTTCCTTGCAAAAGCTAATTTTAGTAAGAACTCTGCTAGGTCAGTTTAGCACGAACTCTTCCGCCATCTGATGACTATCTATATCTGATCAGGTTCTATATCCTCCACCATCTGCCAGGTGATGTTGAATCACTCTGGCCTGCCTTCAGTGAGAATGGTGGTAGGTCAACTTTGTCAGAATCCCCCCGCATCCCCTGATGTTTCCTTTCAGCAATTTTACACCTAGTAATCCCTACCCTACTCATTGGCTAAAAATGTTCCTTGCCCATCTCTCTCTTTCACTGTAAAATCCCTTTACAGTGATCTCTATACCTATCATAATTGTTCTAAATAAAATTTGATTTACCATGCTTTAACACATCATTGAATATTTTTCTTTAACAATTTTCTACCTGCATTTTTATTTTAAAAAATTCAAATTTTATTTAAAAAATTCAACATATAAATATTTAGTAACTATAGTAAATGGAACACTTTGATTCACAAACCATATATGTAAAAAAGCACCAGATGTCATTCTACTTTCTTTTAATGAAACTTTTCCCAGAATACTATAGGTGTTCAGTAAAGGTTGTGGGAAATCAACTGAATTTATAACACTTACATAGCCACACTGAAATACGGTTAGACTAAAAGATGTTTGCCTATTCTGAGGGAAACTGAAAGAATATATCTTCATGCTATTTTGTTCTTACAAACAAGATAGAGTTTTCTAGTCTCCAGTCGTGAATATTATTTGTCATATTAAATGAAATATTTGTTTGGTATTATAGTAATCTACAGTGGTGAAAAACATTGTTCTTTACAAATCTGAGTCTGTTAGAGAACCAAAAAGCAACAGTAAAATTTTGTTGAGACAAGAAAAATCCATGTTCTTGCCTTTCTTAAAGACAGTATATAGCTGAAACTTCAAATTAAAAAAGTGTTTTCAGTCAAGTGCCTCTTCATATGAATAGTTAATGACACTATGCTTTAAAATATTAATATCTCTTTGGTGTTTTGTTTATTTTATTTGGTTAGATAGGAAGGTGCTTTAAAGTAGAGAGAAACTATTTCTTCCTAGGCAAAAACAAGGTAAGTTACAGGAAGTTAACCAGTGATTTAAATCAGTGTGAATAAACAATTAACCTTGTTGGACAATAAGAGCTTACAACCTCCTAAATAGTCAGGTTACTTTCTGTAATCTTAGTTATTGGAATATTTTCTTATGTTCTTTATAGAGACAGATTTGGTTTGATTTTATAGATTTATCTTTTATTTATTTTTTCAGAATATTTCCTTACCCTGTACCCATTTGATATTTAAATATAATAAATTATGATTTTATAAGTCCTAATAAAAGTAAAAGTACTAATGTTCAATTGAGAATAAACTAGAGATTTTATGAAATTAAACCAAAATAAAATTGCTTCTAGAATTCTTATGGTGTCATGTCTTAGATTTATGTCTGTTATCTATCTTGAATTAATTTTAGTGAATGTAGAGAGATATGGCACATGTTTCAATCTTCTACAAGTGTCTATCCATTTTTCCCTTCACAATTTATGGAATAAAATTTTTTCCCCAGTGTATATTGTTGTCTATTTTGTCAAAGATCAGATGGCAATATGTGAGTGGTTTTATATCTGAGTTCTCTGTTCTGTTCCATTGGTCTAATTCTCTATTTTTGTGCCAATACCATGCTGTTATACTAGCCTTACATTTAAAGTCCAAAGTTGATACTCTTAAATTCTATGCTCCTCAGTCCTTCAAAATGAATACGTGAAAGAATGAATGAATAATATCTATCACATACTAAATGTCCACATATTGAATAGCTCAACCCAGAAATAGCAGCACTTTTTCCATTTGCATGTTGTCAAGAAGAACTGAGACTCAACTATACAGAATTTCTGATTCACAGCCACTAAGTTCAAAGGTAGTGAAATAGTACTGAAAGGGAGATGAATACAATATCTATGCTCCTCCACACCAGCAGAGAAAGCCAGTGCATCTAATAATAGGTAGATACACTCTTCCTCATCTTCTCAGCAGGGTACCCACCGTAGCCTTAAACTCTGTCCCTAAAATACACAACTATTACTTTTGTGGCAGCCAGTGTGGAGTTCCTCCATCATCAATACTTTTTATTACGTGGAAACATCAATGCTCAGAAAAACAATTGGAGAAGAAATTTGAGAGATCAAAAGTGGCATATTTTATACTGAGGTGTGTCATCTCCCCAGGTAAAGTGCTTTAAAGTGCTTGAAAAGAAGAGTTATAGTAACATAGTACACTGAGAATTATAGTTTATTGAGTCCTTTTTATTGCATCCATGACAGAAGTCCAAATGATGGTATTAAATAATCCAGCCAAAAATTTAGAGAACTTCACTTGATGGAAGCCTCCTGGAAACTGATGATTAGATGAAGCTATACAACTTCATCTATTGTGCAGATTTGAACAACACAAAGCAGAATAATGCATAACTACAGCCTCTGTTGACTGTTGCACACTAAAGCTAGAAAACTATTTTTTCATGTCCATCTAAGTAGAGCAAAAGACAAAAATAACAACATGAGGTCTATGAAAGAGTGTAGTTAGCAAAAATAAACAGAATTCTGAAAAAATAAGAGAAGGTATAGTAATGAAATTTATTTCTTTAAAAAAACTATTTTGCAATCTCAGTAAAATGTGGAAAGCAAAGGTAGATGATGATGACAATAGATACACATAAATATATATATTACAAATAGGTAGATAAATATAGATACATATAAATACATGTTAGATGGATAAATAGCTAGAAAAGAGATAACAATAAGAATTGATGTATCTGAATTAAGACTGTTCAGGAGTTTCCTGTATCTTTACATTTTTGGAAGCATGAAATTACCTCCAATTACAACGTTTTTTTTTCTTTTAATTGTAAACTAAGTTGTGGAAAGATGCTTAACAAACATTTGCAAAAATAAATGATTAAAAATGCCTCCCCAAAGTGAACATATTTTAAAAGATGTCTAAAAATAGACATTTTGTTCCCACAAAAGGAAACAAAAACTAAAATGTCAGATGCTTCTCCAACAAAAACAATCCTGATTCAGTTCAAGAGAATGATTTAAGAGATAAGGACTAGTAGCGATTCCTTATAAGAACATGTTCAGGACTTTTATTCGATTCACCCACAAATTTTAAAATAATACATATAATTACTTCAAAGGCAAGGAAGAAAGATTTCTATAAAGCAAATGAATTATGAAGAAATGTTTGGAGAAAGCTCATAAGCCTTAAAAAAAGAAATCACAAAATTTAATTGTATGGAAAGAACTTTAAATGGGTAGATAGCGTCATCCCAGGTCAGGCTAAAGACCTGCAGAGTATATCTGAGGCATTAGAACAAACAGAAGCATATTGAAAACAGATGTCAAAACATAGTGCTTTCAGTGAAAAATAGCCATTGTTTGGAATAAGTGGACAGAAATAAAAGACCCTGATAGGGCTCATCCAGGAGACCAAGGTGATGTTATAATGGAGGTTTCTTAACAGCCATTCTGCATCCACACATTAAATTAGCATCTTGTATTTGCTGGAATGATAAAAAACTATCTATTCCATACTTTATCTCAATCAAAATAAGACCCTATTACTAGCTAAGGTACCACACTTGTGGCACAGTGGAGAAAAGCAGAGTATTACATGTTTACCAAACACCATAATTTTGAACAATCAATTTTGTATTTCCTTCCTGACCCTGTAACATTGAGAGCAGCTTTCACATTTAAAGAAGAGAATTTAAAGATTAATGAAGTTGAGAATGGACACTACATTTTCTATTTTCTGATGAGAGCTGTTTTCCATTTAATATTTTTCTTGCTTCCCCTTGAAGAGTAAAGATTCTCTATTAAAAAATTAAAATCAGGTCTAAGTATGACATCCTAAGAATCAGATCATCAAACCACTTACATATGGGAGGATATCTGATCAGGGGCTCTGCATGGAGATTTCTTTTGTCCAGATATATGAGAAAGACTTTAAGGATCAGGCTCTCAAGGAACACTTGGGGTAGGAGTTGTGATGACTTGTTTTATCTGGAATTTGTAATGCATCGGTTCTTTCTCTTAGGAATTCAGAATGTTAAGTCTAGTTAAAAGAATGGAATGGAATTGGCTTTATTCAAAGGAACTGGGGTCTTGTTGCTAGTTTTTGTTATTTGTTTTAGAATTTTGCTTGTCCTTTTGAAGAAAATGGAAACACCCTTGGAGTCCATCAGTCAGCATGGGGAATAGAATAGTGGTTGGGCATTGAAATCAGACAGACTTGGCCTTCTGAATCCCAGCTGCAAGCTTATTAGCAGAAACCTTCGCACATGTTTTCTGCGCCTCAGTTTTCTTCTCTGTAAAAGAGCTATATAGTACTTTTTCCCCATAGGAGTGATATTTGGAGTAAGATAGGTAAACTTTTAAAGTGTCATCACGTTCTTACTGTTAATAATGTGTGGGTGCACACAGGCGCAAAGAGACATAAAGACATTAGAAACTAAGAATTGGGGAGTGCAGGAGGAGGTGAGGGACAGAAACGTACCTGTTGGTACAATGATCACTGGTGATGGGCACACCGAAAACCCTGACTTCAGCATTATACAGTGTAACAAAAACATCTGTACTCCCTTAATATTTTGAAATTTAAAAAAAAAAAAGTTGTGTCTAGAATAGCACTTGACTAGAATTGCCAGATAAACAATGAACATTTTTAATGTATTTGTCCCACATGATATTTACTTATGAGAAGTTCAAATTTAACTGGATATTCTGTTAAATTTCATGCTCAACTGCTCTATTTCTAGCGCAGGTAGATGCCTAAGAGGTACCGCTCTGTCCTCTTCCCTATCACAGCCTTTAAAACTCAGGCCTGTGCACTCTCCATCTATAGAGCATTTGAAGAGAGCAAAATCGGAAGAGAATCCTTGGCCTACATGCCCAGGAGTGGGCACAAAATGACAAGAGATCAATCACATTGATGAATGGTGATAGATTCTGCCACAAAAATTATAGGAACCTCGAGTTAAGATGAAAGCACAGAATCCATTTTAAATAAACTTCCAGCTTCCCAAAAGTAAAATAGAAGCAAATGTCCCGGTAGAGTGAAATGATAAAACAATAGAGTATAGAAATCAAGAGAAAATACTTTAATTGTAATTCATTTCATCTGGATCTTGTAGAACATATATGCTTATTTACCCAAAAACTATTTCAAGATCTAAAGTAGCTAAAATGTTAAATGCATGTGATAGAAAACATTAAGTCACATACACATGAAATTTTTTTAATGGTTGTCATTCCTAAAGTCAATATTCAACTTTAAAGTTAAAGAATCAAGAAACTTTTCCCTTTTTTCTTTCCTGAGATAATCAATAAAGTTGGAAAGTCAGGTTTCCCATTACATTTTTAGCCTAGAAAATGCTACTAAATCCCAGGAAAGATGTGCCTCCAACGTATGGAAGTAACTATACAAACTTAGTTAATACGGGCCCCACTGAAGCAACATAACATTCTCCCTCAGAACTGGTTTTACTGGGAACAACTTCAATTTCTCAAGTCCAATCCTGCAGTTCTAATTAAATAAAATGCTTAATGACTTGATCTTAGACAATTATAAAAAACCTCCTGGTCATAATACTCTTGTCAACCAGTTCTTAACAACAGTTTTGTTGCTTGCATGTTACATGCCAGACTCTGCTCTCGCTGTTGACAACGCCTTCTTCACAAATGTCTTTATCATTATTAAATAAAATACTTTACAGGACATAATCCCATCCCTATACATTTATGTATGCTATATTATTTGTGATATTTTTTTGGCTGATAAGCCATAAAAAGATATTATTGGACTTATTTTGTGGAAACGAGAACAAATTTTTCAACCATGAAAAAGTTTAAATATCATTTCCCTGAGAATTATGTAGGATTATAATAATTGCCTGAGTTATCACACTAAAAATAGAAAGAAACAATATTCTTTAGACTTGGAAAATAATGTATCAGAAAAGAATATAATCCTACGGGAGGATAAGCTTTCAAAGACAGCAAAACAGCCATCTAACCCAACCTGTCAACTCCTCCATTTTTGTCCTAACCTGAAATCTAACTTCCCTCTCAAATCTTCTCCCAGAGGCCATGCCCACCATTACCAAAGAAAATCCTGAAAAGTCTGGAGTTCCAAATTCACGCAGACAAAAAGAAGACAATTTTGGCTTGTATAATAATTAACCATGTCTTGAACGAACTTCACATAAGACCAACTATAGAAAAGAGAACTCTGAAGATGTAACTAAAGTCTTTGGTTTGTCAAGAGCCCTTAGACATTAGTTGATATGCTTGAGAATGGTTCTTCTCTGGAAAAGGACCCAAAAAGTCAAACTGGGCCAGTAAAGGAAAGAGCACACAAGAACCAGATTTCTATCTTAGTTTACGCAAGCAGATTTCTGATATGAATAGACTGCTAAAATAACAAATTGTTTTGCCTGGAATCACCGTCTGTGTATATTCCTTGACTAATCTGTTTTAATGAAATCCTTACTCCTACAATAATAGCAAGACATAACAACTTCTTGGAAATCCTCCCTCTATTGTCTCAAGCAAGATTCCAGAACAGCTGAAGTAAAAATCCTTAGATGTAAGCAGAAAAAGGCGCTGTCCCAATGTGCCCTGGGTTATCAGTCTGTTTCTCATAAACTAGCTCCTGAATTATGCCACATTGTTTGAAAAAAATAATATACACAGGCCATGTCTGCAAACTAAACTGATGAGCCCATTATGAAGGCCAAGTTCAGTAAAAATAAGTCAAGCCAAAAGAGAAGACTTGACTATTGTAAAGGTTGAACCAGATGTTTGTATAGATCCAGTCCAATCATATGGCATAATTTAGAAATCAGCTTATGTGAAACAGATGGCCAAAGGCCTGCCCTTGTGTGCTTGGCATTTTGCCAAGCATGCCAAAATGCTTGGCATTTTGGGCTTATATTCCTAAATATAAGTTTTATATTTTTTTGTTTTATTTCTTTTGGGGCTCTTTGTTGTTGTTTTTAAACTGGTAATCATTTTAAAAGCCAAGCCAGTTGTGTTTTTGAATATAGCCTTTGGAGAAAAAGACAAATAAGATACTAGGTTTTGCAGAAATAGAAAGGCTTTAGATTTCTTCCTGACTTTAGTCTCCAGAAACCTGAAGCTCATAAGTTACCACAGAGAAAATACAATTTTTGAAAACACCTCCGAGGCAGATAATGGGAGTTCTGTAGCAATTCCCTCCAAATAACCCCACAATAAGAAAATACTCACCTGGGAGGAAAGAGAGATAGACCTGGAAATCATCCTAGACTTTGTGTATATTTTTCCCTCTGCCTAAAATGCTCTACTCACATTCTTTTCCTAATCCATAGGAAAATTCGTACTCATTCTAAATCTCAACCCAAGGGTAACTTTCTGATTTAGTTAAAAAAAGCTCTCCTTCCAATATCTTCTCTTTATTCTATATTGTCTGACAAGAAAACATCTTTATTTTTCTAATTCTCAACTCAAGAATTTCCTAAGTCTACAAAGCCCTTTCTGACACACATCGAGTTAATTATTGTTTATTTGTGCCACTTCTGTCCCTAACACCTTTATTATAGTACTAATCACATGGTAGTGTAGGATTTTAGAGTTGGTTTTGTTCTCCATATTTCTGTCTCTCCTAGAAAACTGATAGTTGCTTGAAGGGAGAGATTGGTTTTTGCTAAACTTTGTGTCATCAACACCTTCTGCTGAGCCTGCATAAAAATAAGTAAGTAAATAAATAAAAAGCACTCAAAGAGTTGAGCTTCTGGCAAAAGCAGGCTAATTTGCTCTGGACCAAATGTCCCTCTGAGAAAAACTGGAAAAAGTATACAATTTTTTTTAATGTTAAAATGCACTGGAATGCTAAAGCAATAAGAACTTTCAGGGTCCCCAGACCCTCCAGAAGAGTAGGGAAGGGCTCTGGATTTGGAAGAGCATTTACCTCTGGAGGGATGGCTGATTAGCCAAGTGGCTGCAGGTCTGGAAATCTATCCGAGTTGTCATCACTTACAGAGGCTGGAGGACAGACATTTGAATTCAGGGATTCCCAAGGACAAGGAGGCCAGGTAAATCTCCCCGGGTTTGGGTTGGAAAGCCTTAAGACTATATCCCAGGAGTAAAGGTAAATTGAAAATAAATAGATCTCATAAGATCTGAAGCCCGGTTACAAATGATCTTACTCTGATTGAAGTACAATGATGTATCAATAGCACAGCTGTCTATCTGAAGCAAAAGATATCTAAATAATCTCTGGAGGAAGACAGTCTCAAATTATCTGTATGCATTTTCATAAACAATGCTTAGCCCTCAATCAAAAATAATCAGGCATATGAGAATGTAAGAACTGACAGAAAAGAGAACAATAAGTTTAGACTCTTAGAAGGTGAATGAAATAGAATTATCAGGCAAAGACTTTAAAATACTTATGAATAATATGTATAAGGAATTAGAAGAAGAAGCATTTTGGTCAACAATTGGAAAATACTGATAAAAAATTTTTAGCATATAGAAAGATCATGGGGGAATGTTCTGGGAGTGATCTTGGTCTTGGTAGTAATTATATAAGTGTTTGCACAGATAAAAATTCAATAAGCTATTTGCTTAAGATATATCTATTTAACAGTACTCCTTGCAGGTATAAACCCAAGAGAAATGCATATATATGTGCACCAAGTTATTGTACAAAAATGTTTAAAGTGACATTATTCTTAATATAAAACAATGGAGATATCTACTATGGAGTGGTTGAATTCTATAGTGATTTATTAGAAAATGAAAAACTACAGCAATGAAACACACGATGTATTGTTTTATACAACTTGCATAAATCTCCAAAGATAACATTGAGTGAGAATCCAGGCACAGAAAACTATATCCAGGATGTGCCTATGTGTATGAAGTCTAAAACAGGTTGCAAGTTGAGACAGTGGTTATCTTCAAAAGCAGTAGTCAGTAGAAGTGTTGACAAAGGAAGTATGGAAATATCACTTTCCTGAGGTAAGTGGTATGGTCCAGTGTATTTATTTTATGATAATTCACTGAGCTGTATGTTTATGATTTGTGTACTTTTCTCTAGGCTTTACTGCACTAAAAACTTATAGAAAAATTATAAATAAAAATAGGCATTCAATAAATGTTGTTGAAAGAATTAATGTATAAATGAATAGATCAATGAACCTCGTTTCAAAGATTTACAGCCACTAGAGAGAAAAGCGTAACAGGAACAGGTACTAAGAAATGAATAACCTAACGACTTCACCTGGATTTACTGGGATTTATGTCAACCTTAAAATGAGGTGACTATTGGGCACTTGAGATAAATGTCTCTCAGGATATTACCTAATATTTGACTTAGCAATAAATTCCTTCTGCCATTATGACCTAAATTATTCTTGCAGTTAACATTTTATTTGTCTTTGGTCATATTTTACTTCTCTATTTCTAAAAATTGCTTTCAAGATAGATCACACTGAATAAATAGATCTTTGACTAAAAAGAGAAGCAGGAGGACTGATTGTTAAAATAACAGAAAACCAATCTGCTTTGTTGTGTACCTATACTTTCTAACGTCCTGAAATTAACACATGTAGAAATACATGAAGATATTAAATTAAATCTTTGAGCTAACTCTGGTGCCAATTGGTATATGAAAATTCCAATTTACCCAGCAGGTTTTTTAAATCTCTGGAAAACTCTTTCTTTGTTTTCCCAAAGAGTTAAATTATTTTTTTGGTTATAAACAATACAATGGGAACATCTGGTTTCATATGTCTTTGGTGGTATTTGACTTGATTTGATTTGTCACTACCTTATTCTAATTATAATTTCTGGCATTCCCCTTCAGCTATTTTATAAGCAATATCTATTATTTGACATCTTATGCAAATATAAGGATTCCAGATTGTTTTACAGAGTGTATGGTGAGCTCTGTATTCTATAGACTCACGGAAAATGTTGCTGGGCTCAGTCACCACAGGAACCAAGTGTCCTTGGTTCTCCAAACACATTGTGGAAATGAACTCTCTTGATAACATAAGGCCCAAGGGTCTGGCAAAAGCCATTGGTCCAGGGAAGTGGCCAAGAGAACCACTTGGCCTAAGGGCAGCCTTGGCGTCCTCTTCAGGAGACTTTAGCCACAATGTCTGGTCCTTTTCGACCAGCAAAAGGAGGCCTGCCCCCTCCTTTCCAAAAACAGTGCATCTCTCAGTTTGGAAACTGATGACAGACCCTTGTCAAGGGCAAGGAAGACCATCAAATCACTGAAGGGTTTGCAGCCATGGTGGCGAGTTTAGTTGGAGACCAAGTGCCCTGATGGCACTGTGGCTTAAGAGTTCAGTTTCAAATGGGAAAAGCTAAATTCTTAGCCCTCCCCTCAACGGTCATGCCTTTGAGAGATAATAAAAAAAATTGTAACAGGTTCTTCACAGCATTTTGAAAGTAAACAACAACTAAAGCAAATTTTATGGATTAATCCTAATTAGTGTTATCCTTTCTATAACCTACCATCCTCAGAATCTTTGTTTTATCAGCATGCCACTACTATTATTTACTTATTTTTCTTTTTAATTGACTCAACTTGTTTCCTTTAAATATGTCAGCTTCACCTTAAGTAATATTTTCTGAATCATAAGCTTGGAATACTATCTACATTTTTTTCTAACATATGTAAAATAAATATACAATTATAAAAATTTAAAAACATATATCAATCATTCTACCACTGAAAATTAGCTTATTTATCACAAGGGGAAGGTGTACCATACTTTGGAAAACCTAGTTGTATATCCCATTTCAGTTTCTTTGGTCTTTCCAACCCTCTGTATGAGAGTATGAGATAAGAAGGTGCAGGGGAAAGACTTCATATCCAAAATCAAATCTGGGTTGTAATCCCAGCTTGGCCATCAAGTAGATGTAACACAGATGATTTACTTAACCTTTGCATCTGTTTAATCCTGTGTCAAATGCAAATAAAAATCTTACCTTGCCTTACCTTCAGATGTGAAACTTAAATGAAAGTATGTTTTCAGAACACTGATACAGTGCCTGTAACATCATAGCAGCTCAGTAAAGGTAAATTGTCTTTTGATTCCTCCTTCTTTAGTGAAGATCAAACCCTAGATCCTCTGGGGTTTGCAACATATTTTGAGCTTTCTTCAATTCATACACAAGCATCATAATATTTTATGCAAATTAACAACACATTACATTTATTATATTGTTATATACAATTATATTAATTATATTGGTTTGAGGATATTGATATATTATTCTCACTTGTACATATCACACTATTTCATAATTAACTGCCCATATATCTGCCTGTCCCATTAAGCTACAGATGTCTTAAGGGCACATTCTTAGGATACAATTCTATCATCTAAATATCTCCAGAATCTGTCACTTCTCTCTAATCACACTATCATTACCTAGTCCAAACCACCATGGTTTTTGGACGGCTGTGCTAGTTTCCTGCCTGGCCTCTCACTACACAGTCTTGCTCTGCTCAATCCAGCCTTTCATAATGCAAGCAAAAGAGTTTCTCTTAAAGACACAAATCATTATCTTTCCTATTTAAAACCTTTCAGCTACTTAACACTACTCTTGGAATAACATCTCAAATCCTCCAACTTCATCCCAAAGCGTTATATAATCTGACCCCTGTCTATGCACGTGGCCTCTGCAGCGTCACTGCTCTCATTCAGCATTTCAAATATAATGGTCTTTTTTCCACATCATAAACCATAACATTCTTTGTCTCTTTGAGACCCTTGAATTTGCTGTATTTTTCTGTCTGGAATGTTTTCCCCCAGCACTACTGAATGCTATATGCCCTTCAGGAACTAAAATGAAATTTAATTTCCTAGGAAGCTTCTTGAACATCTTAAGCTTCTCTGCTGCCAGTCCAAAGCACCTTGAACTTTGAGACTGCAGCATGGTGAAGACAGAGACCTTTTCTGTCTTTTCATTGTCATGTCCTCAGCAGTGAAAGCAGTCCTGACACATGTATATACATTTCATGAATACAGGAATACATTTGAATGAATTCATTCATGGTACAAAGGTACAATATTAGTTTTTTATTTTTTACAGAAAACTCATTGACCTAAACGTGTACATACACTTAACTTGCTACTTAATTCTACTGTAGGTAGAACACAATTCTGATACTCTTTTTATAGTCTGCAAATGTTAACATATCTCTCTTGGTCATGCATCCCCCCAAAGTTAAAACACTACCTCCATTCTGTGCATATTTCTACATCAAATGCTCACAAAGGAGGCGGAGGACCTCAGATGAACAGAGAGTTCCCTACCCTCATCCAAGTGCATCTGCTGACCTCCCACCTGGGTCTTGGTGGGCGCTCTCCTTTCTAATGCATGAGGCTGGTGAAACTTGAACTGGATAAATCTGCCTGTCTGCTACTCAGAGGGGGCTGAGGTATCAGTTCCAAACCCACTGATAAGGAAATTCTCTGATGCTATCAGCAGGCTTGACATTGATGAAGCCTCCCCATCTGGTGTGTTTAGGGGAGCAATCAGGAATAAGGGGTGGCAAAATATGTTTTCCTGGCTCCTGGCCACCACCGTGCTGTATTAAGTTTTCTTTCTCTTGCACTGCTCCACCATCCCCATCTCAGTGTGACTTGAAAGAACTGTTCTAGAAATTTGTGGCTGCTTCTGAAAGCGTTCCTTTCCTTTTCTTGGCTAAATCAGGCTATTTTATTTGCTAGGGAAAATGCCTTCCCTTTGGATGTACTCAGAAAGTTCTTTTACAGAGAAGAAAGTTTCACATGCAGTTTGTGTCACATTAACATCCCCTTAGAGGCCAATGTGGTGTCTAATGGAGTTGCTACATACATTTTAAAAGTCAGCAACATTCTTGAATTACTGTTGCTGCTCTGTTCAGTGGTGATTAGATGCTCTCTTTTTTTCCATTTGGATACACTGGATGGGTGGTGGCACACTTAGGCACCCAAGTTGATCTAATGTGCTCAATGCATTTCCAGGTGTCTTGCTTCTCCATAAAAGATGATTTGCAGAGTCCATGTCTCAACATTGCGAATAAAAGCCCACATTCATTGTAGCAAACATACAGTGATTTCTGGATAACTGGAAAACAGTAATGCACTAGCTTGGTGTAATTAGCTACCTGAACACAACTAGTAAATAGAGAATAAGATTTTTTTGCTGATGTTACCATCTGTATATCTCCTGGTGAAAAAATAGCAAAGCAGAAATATCTTTTCACCCATATGCAACACCTTGCCTGGTACTAACCCATAAGCATAGATTTTTTCCCCAAATGTAACTGAAAATGTACAGAGCAATTAACTTGCCTTGTAGATAATGGACACTAAAATAAAATCACTGAATTTTAGAATTGAAGGGCTTTAACTAAAAGCTGAGAATAAATATCCTAGCTAGGGATGTGAGCTAGTTAGTGAAAAAATCTAAAACAAAACCCAAGTGTCCTAACTCCTAAATAGTTCATTATCCAGCAGACTGCATCATTAATTTATTGAATTAATTAGTTTATTCATTAGTCTTATCACTAGCACTGGAAATAGTAATCAAACTAAAATCCCTAAAAATGTTTACATTTCTCTCTAATGGTAGCACTTTTGAGTATAATGACTCATAATCTGTGATTGTTTTCTGTCACTATCTAAATCTATAAATGTTATTTTTAGCTTCACCATTATAAAGGGGTTTTCCCCTTTCTCTAAAGATAAACAGATACACTGATATGTCTTTATATAGTGCAAATTTTTAATGAATTGCATGATGATTATCTGGTTGAGAATTACTCACAGCTAATTTTTAGTCTCAGATTGATAACCACCTGCCACAATACTGACTCCTCACCTGCTACAATTTAGATTATGTATGTGTGCAGATAAAAATCTTTTGAACATAGTTGTAAGCAAAATATATTTGTACCCTACATGTGGTATGTCTTCATTAATATTGTAACTTTTCCAGTAAAAGAGATAAGATATACTCCAAAAGCCTGCCATAATTAACTTCAACTTTACCCTGCCTCTGGATTATCTCTCCCGCTACTTCTTTCCAACAACAAAAAAAGGATGTTACAATTTCTACTGGAATGTGGTACTACTTAATAGAGATTTATATGAGCATCAGTTATTGACAACACAGACACAATAAACAGTGTTCATCATTCTTTACATACATTCAAAAACTGATTTTGTGTTTAACTTCTTTTGAAAAATATAAAAAGCTTAGCTACAGTGCTTATGCCCAAGTAGATGCACTCCCACTAATTGTAATGAAATCAGAGGATCTTAGGTTGGAGGTAGAATCACATGGCACAGTGGTTAAGTGCATCAAGTCAACAGCTGCCTTGTGTTCTTCCACCTAACAGGTCTGTAACATTAAGCAATGTCATAAGCAAAACTAAGAAATTACCTGACATTAAGCAATTCTAAAATTCAGGTACTAATATTACCTGATTCAAAAGATTTTCTATTAAATGAGATTGATATACTTAGAATATCGAGAATATGTTACTTAAGAAATTTCAGCTATTATTACTGGAATGAAGTTCATAAATCAATCAACTTCATTTCCTCTCAATGAAAGAATTCCATCTGAAATTTCCCCCAAATAGATAGTAATCTAGTTTTGGGTAAAATACTTACACTATTAGTGCACTTGCTATTAATACAATTTTCTTTTCTATTACTTGACAGCATTGAGTGTAGAAAGTCCATCATTGTATTGTGTTAACATCGACTTCCTCGTAATCAGCACTTTATCTTAGTCCTAAACTGTGGGAAAACCTGCATAAATCCAGTGACATCCCTTTAACAATGAAGAGTTTTTATCCAACACCCTACCTAAAATTACCCTTTATGCCACTCTGACTTTCTTCTTATTGGTACATACGAGTAATTAAATTGTTAACATGGTTAACTATAACCAATTTCTCAAGTTAAACTGAGAGACATTTTACTTTCTGAAATGAGAGAACAAAATGAATTGGAAAAACTCTGTTTACACAGAAATGACTCATTTCCCTTGAGTAAGTAGATGGTGAGAGAAAAGAGGCTCAGGAATAATAACACTGTGGCCACGGTAAGTACTTTTCCACTTTATGTTCCCAATGGCATTGTTTCATTCTGTTTTGTTTTCAAACACAGTGAGACCATCACTGTAGGTACTTGTAACCATACAATTATAAAGATGTGCTGCCCAGGTATGCCATTTGGCTTCTCTAAATTTATACAATTATAGATTGTATGCTTTCTATTTTGCTTGTTTTTGATCATTCTGCTCAAGACTCTTTCGTGGCTTTTTCCCTTTTAAATCTGGTAGGAAGATTTCGATAACAACGTATTTATCAATAAGTTCATTTTCTTCACAATATGTTTTCCCTTCAGTATATTGGTGAAAACAACATCTATTCTTTAAGATATGGGACAATGCTTTCTATATTAGGAATTGGAAGTTATACACACGTTTTATCTTTACCTTTAAACTATTTTAATTTTCACTGACCTTTTTTTTTTTTTACTTCTCTTACTTTCCTACAAATACCAAAAGATATATCTATTTAATAGTTACTATTTCTTCTTTTCCTACTCTCTCTTCTTTAAGTTTTTCTTAACTATAAATCTTTTAGAATTCTTATAAGAAAACCTATTAGATACTTCTCTTATGGTCTGTCTTTTCAAAGACATTCCATTGTCTGAGCTTTCATATAGCGTATACCTAAAGACAGTCTTTAGATCCATGGAATTTAATACATTTTCTTCAACACGCTATAATCTATACCTCTCTTTGTTCATACATATGTGAAATCTACAGTTTTTGTAGTGGAGAGAATCACAGGCCCATTTTTTTTTTTTATTGTGCTGATTTAAGTAGTTCATGCTTACCAGTGCCAATCTTGATTTTTCTTTTCTTCAAGAAAATAGTAACTTTCTCTCACAAAACCATCAGAGCTATTTACATTACACGAAAGTTCTTTTTTTTTTTTTTTTTTTTTTTTTGAGACGAGAGTCTCACTCTGTTGCCGGGGCTAGAGTGAGTGCCGTGGTGTCAGCCTAGCTCACAGCAACCTCAAACTCCTGGGCTCGAGAAATCCTTCTGCCTCAGCCTCCTGAGTAGCTGGGACTACAGGCATGTGCCACCATGCCCGGCTAATTTTTTCTATATATTTTTAGTTGGCCAATTAATTTGTTT
>CAUYRT010035926.1:0-21802 GCA_963574885.1 Lepilemur ruficaudatus
TGTAGTCCCAGCTACTTGGGAGGCTGAGGCAGAAGGATCACTTGAGCCCAGGAGTTTGAGGTTGCTGTGAGCTAGGCTAACGCCACGGCACTCTAGCCCGGGCAACAAAGTGAGACTCTGTCTCAAAAAAAAAAAAAAAAAGATATCTCCTTGGGTTGGCTTGTTTTGTTTTGTTTCTGGTATCAAAAGTCTAACAAATGTGCTCATAATGACTTTATTTTACACTTCAAAGCCAAAATGAAAATTGTGAGATAAATTTAGCAGCTATAAGTCCAATGTTAATATGTGGAAAAATGTATTCCACCATTATTCCAAAAGAATATATATTTTTAATATTTCTGTTTGAGAATATCATAAAGACAGAAGTTCAAAAATATTAAAACAAGTCATAAAATGCTAACTTTGTAGAAGTGCTCTGAGTTTATGACAGTGTTTTATATACAGAAAAACAGGTACTGCAAAAACCTTTTCAGAAGGCATACACAAAAGGAGTGTAGAAGAGACATACAATTCATCCTATCAATTGTTTTCTGAATTAACTCTGTGGTTCTTTAGTAATCCATTCTTTCTTTCTTACTGATTTGTTTGCTTATGTGCATTTTACTGCTTATTAACTAACATCCCCTTCTCCACATGTTAAAAAAAATTATTATACTATCATTTAAAAATGATTTTATTGCCACATTTAATGTTAAATAGTATGTAATAGACATTGAAAAAAATATTAGGAACTTTTGCCACATGAACCCTAAAAAAGCACATAGAATAAAACACAGCTTCTGCATTTAGTGAAATAAAAGGGTTTCAAATGTATCAGTTCACAGACTTTGAAATGCCAAGCTCCATGAGTGCATTTATTATTTCTAAACAGCCACCCCAAATCTCTTCTTTCTGAGATTTTTAAACTCTGTACAAATTGTCTACTTCACAAAATTGATAGTTTATGATTTATGTGATACTTTTGTGAAACTTACTATTGCCATGCCCACCATTCTAAGATTTGTCAAGTTTTACTTAAGGCTAAACATAAAAATTACGGATCACTGAAATTTAAGCTATTAAAAAAAATAACATTTCAAAGAAAAACAGTATACTTGTAAAGCTCTTAGTTGTTTTTTGGTCCTTGTTTTCCATGAAAATACACAGAGATGACTGATTCCATTATCTTTCTACTGATAAAAGTGCAACCTCCCCTCAGCTATTGTTATTGCTGAGAAAAACACAACATACCCTGCAGTGTTAAAATAATTTAAAATCACAAAACTTAAAGATGACAAGTAGTATTTTCTTACAGTGGCCTGAAGTAAATGCTATGCCTTTGGTCCAAGGAAAGTTTCTCGTGCTTTAATTACACGAGGCAGAATTTAACTATAGGAGTTATTGCAGGAGCCGACGATGAAACTTCTCACCCTGCGCTTGGTTTCGGAATTAGTGGTTTGGGACATTTTTGCAAAAGTAGTAATTCAAGAGAAAACACTTTTATCAAAACACAATGGCACAGAATATGAAAGGAAGTTCTGCGAGGACCAAAAGAGAGGAATAAAAGAAAGCACACGCCCCACCTGCGCAGCCCGGGCACGGCGTGCAAACAGCATTCGCAAGAAAGATGCAGGACAGCGAGACGAGGGGCCAGTCCGCTGGGCGCGCCCCCCCCCACCTACTCTGACTTTAAAGGAATACATAAAATATAGGCCCCATGGCTCTGCAGTAACATATTTTTAACAGTTAGTTCTCAAATTAAACCATTCTTGAGTACCCGCATTTAATTACTGGTGGGTGTTTTCAATATCTGAACTCCCCCAATGAACCAAGGACTCAAATCACATTGTTCCCTTTTACTAAGTGCCTTGCTTTCCCACGTTAAATTATTAACCAGGAAATGGAAAGTACAAAGGCCAAACCCTTTCAGTATGTGGAAAAGCGAGACCAGGAGACAGCAGCTGGGAAGAAACAAGGCCGCGGGGATCTGGCAGTCTCGTGCGGGCGCCGGGCACGGCCCCACTGCAGTCTCAGCCTCCTCCCTCGGCACCTCCCTCCGCTTAGGTTTGGACTCAGGTGTTAGAAAGTAAGGATTTAGGGAAAACATTTATTTAAAAAAAAATAATAAAACCCACAAATGTGATTTTATAATTAAAGCCACACAATTAGGACTGACAAGCTCTGGCTAGCACTATGCAGACTATATGGCTTCCAGAAAAAGATTAAGAAAGAAAATGAAAAAACAGAACAAGCCCCTCACATTGTTTACCAACGGACACATCTAGTCACCAGGAGATTCCACCGACTGATCATGTCCTGCGTCAGTGTGTGATTCTTACTGTCAAGGCCAAGGAGCTATCTATCCTCTTATGGCCTAATCCTGTAGAAGGAAGATGTACAAGGCAAATCCCTCCCCCATATTCAACACACACACACACACACACAATTTTTATGTATTACTTCTCCCAAATCCTTAACACTCGGGTATTAGACAGTTTTAATGAGTGCTTTCTTCCAGGAATATCAATGCTTTCAAAATAAACATAACAATTCATAGCTACTTAACCTCTTTTATGCTTTTCCAGAAAAGCTGGTAGTTATATTTCTATATCATCAGGTGAAGCAATTGTTAAGTCAGTTTTCCAAATTCACATATCAATTTCAGGACTAATCATTTAAACAACTAAAACTGATTATGTTTTCTTAATCATTTACTGTAAATGCTCTTCTAGAAGCCAATGCCAACTATATGATTTTTTCTCAATGTTAAGAGGATATTTTTTCCTTTATTTAAAGAAATCAGGAAGCATTTTTAACATAATCTTTATGGGGAAATATGTAAACCCTGATGACTTAACTGAGATACAAAATGGAATCTCATCCATGAAAGACTATCGTGTATGGCTGTTTTCCTGTACAGAAATAAAAATGCAAGTACTTAAGTGCCCTTAGAAACCTTCTGATTGCATCTTAACCTGTTTTCTTTTCACTTTTGCTGCTTATCAATAGAGATTTCTATCCATGTTCTAAGAAAATTCATGCATCCTACCAACTCATCCACAAGTTATCTTGAGACTGAACATATGAGGAAATATTAACATAGCTTTGATTTGTGCTTTAATGTCACAAGATCAAGATGAAAAATGTCAAACTGTCATCTTAAATTTTATTTACCGAGTTAAGGAAGTACTCTAGTACTGCAGAGATTACAGAATTACCCTTCCCTTAACTCTCCTTCCCAATTAGACATTTATTACAGAAATCATGCAGAAAGTTCGTTATTGGAGGATTATTTTTTCGCATGAGTTCTCCAAGGATGCTTCAAGCACAGAGTACAAGAAAGTAAATAGCAACTTTAAGTAAAATACTTCCTGAAACACTGAATTTGCAAGATAACAGAATGAATCTGGCCTTACTTCTGTTCTTGTCCCAGATCATTTGGGAGGGGAGGTGCACAGAGTATTGCCACTAACCTAATTCAGATGTGGAGCAGGTAGCCAAAGAATGCACCAAATAGATTTTGCTGTTTTGTGGGAGTTATCTGGGTTAAGAAAGAACTGCAAAGAGTGTGATCGTGCTGTTGTTAGCCATGGTTCTTGGAAGGGGAAGTGTGAGACCAGCATGTCCCACTGAGACAGACACAGCCCTTACCATGTCTCCAGGCTTCACGGAGACTGCCACCACCACTCCGGGCATCGGGGAACGCAGAATGCTGCTTGTGTCCTCAGCCACTTTCTCCAGCATAAATTCATTCAATTCTGCGGCGAGTTTGGTTAAGACACGCACATTATACTTAGGGAAAAAAAAAAAACCATAAATGATTTTAAATGATGAACTTTTCCTCAAAAGCAGCGTTCATTCAAAATCAGTATTTAGCTTTTAAATTGAAATTACAATAACATCCTTAAAGGTCATGGTTTTTAATTACTGTAGCGCAACATCAAAATATATTTGTTTCTGGCATATATCGTGAGATAGTTATTTAAGAAATTTCTTGAAATAAGAACTGTTTCAGTTATTAATGATAAATAATAACCATCCTGTATCTTTAAGAAAATCATCTCAAAACTTCATAAAGAATTTTATTTGTATTCCCTTCTCGGCTTACAAACTTATCCCAGTGAGCTGCTCAGCCAGAGGGATTGAGGCGGCGACACCTGGAACCCGCGCCAGTAGATGGCAGCAAATTGCTGTCGCAGACTTCCCACACCCCTCCAGAGAGTGGCTGTACTACGTACGTATCGATAAGTTAAGACAAAGGGGTTCAGTGTTCATTTTAGGCAAAGCAATATATAAAATTTAATTTTTTCCAGTGACACCCCGTATTGTATTCATGGTAGAAAAAGCGAGCTTTTCTTTTCAGGCACATTATGCAGCCTGAAGTAGCAAGATGGTTCAGATAGATAAAGATGAAATATAACGAGAATACCTTCTGCACTGAGAGACAATAACATCACGATTTTAAAAACATTGAGAGAAAACGATATTCACAGCCAGGTATTTTCGTGGCACCTTTCGTAGGTGGCTCTCAAACAATCAGGGGCACATTCAAGGCAGTTCAGTGAAACAACATTTCTAATAAAGAGAATTTGTGCCATCTCTATGAGCAAATCTGTGAGGCACAATTTGGTCTATCCAAAGAGAAACAAGATGAAATGGTCTGAGGAAGCACGGCTGGGTGAAGTTGGAACCGCCACCTGAAGATTTCTGCATCCCTACCGGGTTAGATTTCTCGTGGATGAGAAAGAGGCAGCATCGAGGCAGCTCCATTTTGTTTGGGGAAAAGCTGCTGCAACTCAAAGCCTCCTGCGGGCATCATAGTGGCAGGGAGGCACAAACAAAACATAATTCACCCTTCAATTCCGCGGGGATGGTAGAAATCTAAGTGTGCTCTTCACCAGGCCTATTGAGAAGGAGGGGGCAAGGAAGAGCTTTGATGGCCTGGGTTCCAAGTAGATTTGCGACACTGTGACAGGCTGAATAATAACATCTTTTGCATGTTTCTTTACTCCTGAGTGTGTGTTTTGCAATCAAGACATACAAGCGTCTGCCAGTTTCTGAAGGATATGATCCTTAAGTGAAATTACAGTGCAAATAAAAGCTTTTTGCTTCTATTAAAATTCATCTGAGTCATAAGTGGCGATGGAAAAAAGCAAGGAGAGTGCATGCTGCTGTCAGTCTAATAAACATTCTGGGCAGAGGACTATTTATCAACGATGAATTGTACCTCAAAGTCCTTCATTAAATCAATGGGGGGGGAGATGGAGGGAACAGGGGAGACTATAATTGGACCAAATTGCACAGTTTTAGTATCTATGCTCTGTCTGCCTTGGAAAAGGAAATCCTACATCACGCAAGGCATCAGAGTCAACAAAAAAGTTACCTTCCTGGGTGGCATCACCCTGGGCCGTGCTTCTATGTGACTGATCAGCATTGTGCCCACTTGTTCCGTTTTCAGAATAGCATACAGATCCATTTTTTTTCTTGTGTTTTGTACAATTTCACTTCAAAATGTGAGCCCTAAATTCAGGGAAAGTATCTTTATTCACTGAGAAGAATATGGTTTCCCACATTTTATCACAGTGGATACACTTAACTAATTTCGGTAATATCACAAATAAGCCTTCACACAAATATACTGCTGAGATTGGACTTAGCTCCGTTTCTCCCCAGAAATTACAAGATCCTGACTAAAACTGGATCCTTTTGCTATTTTTATAATTTTCATATCTTTTGATTCCTTTCTCTGTAGGACTCCTGCTTTGCTTGGAAAGAGATGTAAAAGAGTCAAAAACTCAATGCCTTTAGATGCAGTCTTTGTTATTGATGAGATGTTCCTTTTCCTTTTGTATTTGTTTATTGTTCTTAAATCTGTTTGGGGGATAAGCGACTTATTGTAATCGCAAGTAAAAAATAACAACAGAGTAAACTCCTCTGGAGAGGCCTTGTTGCAAATAGTTGACTTAGAAATGACCTTTCTGGAATAAACAGAGGAGGCAGAGGGAGGTTCTCTTTTTAAGATTACCTTTGATGTTGTCCTGACCCCGTCAGTATACCACACAAACATGCCTTCTTAAAACAACCTCTTGGCTTGCCCGCGCTGCGGCGCACGGGGACGCGTGCCGGGACGTGGCCCAAGCAGGGTGCAGCATATGGGCCCATCAGAATGAATTGCCTGGTGAGAACCGTAAAAGCTTTTTGATGCCCCAGAAAAGAAGTCATTTAAGAATGTACACCAGGGCTTTCCGAGCTTATGATCAAAACTGCTATTTATTGGCTTTTCTGGATTCTTTGGGGCACAGGGCAGCCAACTATTTGAGAGATTTCAGAAAAGCACCCCTACCAGGATCTTAGGGTCCAAGTTTGGTTTTATGACGGGCATTTAAATATTTCTCATGGGTTGTGCAAACCCCCCTGGAGAATTCTGATTGTAAGTGTTGTTGTTTTCAAGCAGAAAAACCATGAAGTTGATGTTCTTGGGGTGGGAGTCTAAGATTTTAAAGTGTAGTTGACAGGATAGAGTAGCACGATTCCAGAAGCAGCCAGAAGGTTTTTGCCCTGCTTAGGGGGGTCAGGAGACTTGGCCTTGAGTGATGAGAAGCTGCTTGTTGGTGAGGCTAGGCTGCCACAGAGCTAGAAGTTGATTAGCTCTGGGTTGGTCAGTACATGGAACTTCACTCTGCCGGATTTAGGGTGTTCACCAAACCACAATCAAATGACTAAGAAGTTCTTGAAAAACACCTCCCCATGTAAGTTGGAACAGAGAACAGGTGCTCTCTGGGTTTGGCCTGGTCGGGCTCCTCAACCCACACATGATAATCAATAATGGGAGGGAACGAGGTGTTATCTAATAACCCAATTACTGTAAAGTGATCCCAGCCCGGGTCTCTGAGCAAAATTAATTTTATGGTGCCTACAGTGTGAAACCATGTCTAAGAAGAAAATTTCTCCTGAAAGTTTAAAAGAAAGAAAAGGAATCACAGCAGACATGAAAGGATCAGGAAGAAGGCCGTGAGAGATGGACAATTACAAGGAGCACCAGTGGGATTGTTTTAAAAATTAACACATAGCTCTCACGTGGAACCTGATGGGGGGCGAATGCCGGTGTTGGGGGAGAAGGGGAGGCCAGTCACGGTTTGGGAGGCATGGGTGCTTTTTAACTGGACTTAGTCAACAAAAGCATCCTGGAAATGGGCACGCCTACAGCTACTGCTCAGCGCCCCAGAGACAGTGAAGAATCGCCCACTGGGAGACACACTTCTCTCGGGTGCGTACACGAAACACCACCCTGCTGGTTTCTGTGTACATTTAGTACACGCACCTGCTTATGGAGTTTAAATCCATGTAGGTCCTTCCAAGGTCTCCAGTCATGCCAGTGATTTTCCAGACCCCATGTGCTAACGCGCTGGTGTGATTCCAAGGTCTATGTAGTGGGTGAGGACCTCCAGTTTGCTTTACAGAGTTTTCCAGTTGTGATTTCAGAGCCTCTATATGGTTCTCCTTCATGAAAGTGGGCTCAGCTCCAGTTTTCAGCTCTTAAGTCTTCCCTTCGATACCAATTAGGATACGTACAGTTGACCAACTGTTAATGTTTCTTCATGTCAACTGTTGGCCTTCTGAGTCAACACCAAGTCAAGGCAAAGGCTGATCCTTGACTGTAAATGATTTTACATCAGTTATCTCCACATCCTGAAGCACTGGCCAAATACCATACCTCCACCCTCAGTAAATGAGGCGGCAGATACGTTTCTTCAAAGATAAGACTCTCTTCCTATTCCAGGTTTTACACCCTCTGGCCGCAGAGGTCTTGACATTAAGCTGTGTCTTCATTTCCACAGTGTGGCAGTGAGAGCTAACACCCAAATATTCCCCTACACGTCCCCCTTCCTAACTCAGACCTGGAGAAAAATTGTCAAGGTTTTTAAAGTGACAGAAATGACCAGCCGCACAAACGATATATCTTTTAAAACATCAGCATGTCAGAAAAGCAGAGAAAAACGAAATATAAACGAGAACACTTAGGTACAATGGGAATTATAATTCAACCACATTTTCTTTTCCTAAATTCTTTGTGGAATGCACAGTTATCACTTGAGGAAAAAGATAGCAAGGTTCAAAGCCATGCAAAATACATTACACTCAACTCCCGCACAGGGCCTAATGGCCGAATACCCTAAAATGACAACAAAA
The DNA here is from genome assembly GCA_963574885.1 of Lepilemur ruficaudatus. NCBI lineage: Eukaryota > Metazoa > Chordata > Mammalia > Primates > Lepilemuridae > Lepilemur > Lepilemur ruficaudatus. The sequence continues at coordinate 8,170 of CAUYRT010035926.1, forward strand.
ACCCAAAAATCTCCAAGAAACAATACTAAAAACACAGAACTGGAGCCTGTGGATGTCCTTCTCCTGGAGGTACAACCCAGGCGAAGAAGGTGACATGAGCAGGCAGCAGTCACAGCACCGGGCGAGCTACAGCCTCACACAGCCACAGTGGCTGGAGCAGCCAGCTCGGCTCGCGTAATGCTGTGACAACTCCATCAGCACAGTCTCAAGGTAGCTGTCAATCAGGATGCATCATTTAATCCAACAGCACTCGGAGGACTTTCTCCTACAACCCACATGACAGCATATCTACAGCTCTATTTATATCAGCGCCCAGTTGTGTTTACAATGTTGTTGTAATTAGAAAAGACGCAACAGGCAGCAATATTATTGAGATTTCCATTTTGCAGTATTGCCCTGTAAAGTGTGATCTTGCTTCACAGAGTCATGCTAAATGACAAAAGGCTATTTTCTTCAATCTCCCAGCTCAGACAGCACTTCATTTGCAGCTATCTATAATTAGATTAATGGTGTAGTGCTGTACAAAGCCGGCCCACTTCACATCAGATAGCATATGAATTAGGACAAACACTTATTTCAATTCCAGGCAGAGAAAGCAATGACTGGGGTATTTAGCATACCCTTTATGGTGGAATGAGATGTTAATTGTGTACCATTACCTCTAAACTGCTTGCTTGTTGTATAAATCACTGTGCTAATTGATGCAGAGATAGAAATGTAGCCACAGGCAAGAAAGCAAAGGAATGAGAGCTGAAGATGGTGGATAAAGGATTATCGAGTAAAACCATATGGAGATGAGGTTCCTTTGAAACCTTTGCTTTCTGCCCAAGAGCAGGATCTCTTCAAGCACAGCACAACTCTGGTACTAGGAGGAAAAATTTAATTTTTTACATTTCTTTTTAAAAACGCAAATTCCTTTTGAAAGTTCTGCCTGCCAGAAATCCAAATAATAGGTATGTGGAATTAATCTGAATATACATTTATAAAAACATGGAATGTGTAGTTTTCAATTAGTCAGAACTCCTTATTTGGGTTTTTGGCTCGTGGGTTAATAAGTAACACTTGTAAACTACCTGAAGCAGATGTTTCTGACCCATCCACAGGGCAAAAGTAAATTCTTTCCCAAGACTTGAAGTTGTTCTTTTAGACTTTAAAAAAAAAAAAAAAAACCTATTCTGGTTTAGATTTGTTATAGACTCTAATTATGTAGAAACATTTATTCAGGATGTGACTCCAACAGGACAGAATCATTTGCATCTGCCATTGAAACAATGGCAATTTTAACACCATCACCAAAACACTAAAATCTGACTCTCCCAGTTTATGATTTCATATCAGTAGAAGGAAGTAGAAAGGAGATTTGTTGTTTTTCTAAAACTAGCAAAAAATAAACAAAAGCATGCAGTAATTTAAAAGCTTCAGTTTTTTTTTTTTAATCTCCAAATACTACTTTTCTTTTTAAAATGTCCTATTCTGCACTCAACAGCTCTTATTAGGGTAAAAATGAGTGTCTCAAAAGCACAAATATAGGAACCAAATGCTATACTCACAAGTCAAACCATTAGTGATCCACAGATAAACATGCCCTTGGGAACTTCATAAATCAAGTGCATGTGTTCTGGGTATGTGTTCACAATTTTTTTAATAGCAAGGCAACACTAAGGTGCAAATTACTGCTGTGCACTTTTTCACAAATTCAGCTGCTTAGTAATTAGCACTGTTATAACAAAATTTTACACAGAGAACAAATGCGTAGGTCAGTTAACAGTTCCAATTCTCAACTTCACAGCAACAGTTAACATATCCATTCCATCCACTGCAAGTGCACATTTGAGAAATACTGTGTACGGCTTAGCCTTGTGAAATATGAACGCCATATTAACCTGCAAGGAAACAAAACAATGTTCCGAAAACCTGGAGTGTCTGGTTCAAGTTATCACCACTGAAACTTGGAGAAAAAGTCCAAAGCTTCTTTGTTGGGGGCCACAGTTGTTACCTTTCACCATACAGAGTGGTCCTTTACATCTGGCTGCTGAACTGAGGGACACCTGTATCGCAACTTCAAGTTCCACAGTTTAAGGTTTGGGTCATTATGCTAAATATTAAAAAACAAAACAAAACACACACACACACACACACACACACACACAGACATCAGGGGCCCTTAAAATAGAAACTAAAGTTGGCAAAATAGCATGAAGCACCCTGAAACGACCCCTCCCAAGCATGCAGCAAGGTGACATAAATGGAAATGCACTTAAAGAAGGATCTGGAAGCAGTGTAAGAGCTTGCTCCCATCATTAATCACTTGTTCAGACCATTTAAACTAGAGCCTGACAGCCCGCAGTCAGCGCCAACACGCGTCAGCGACGCTGGTGTTAACAGGAGAAAATATATGGTTTCTGATATTGCGTCTAGTTCCTCAGCATTTGCTCCAATTGGAAAAGGCAGTTAAACACAAAGTAAATCATTCAGAGAGCCTGGCTGTTTCCTACAACTGATAACGTCCATACGCTGCAGTGACATAATGTATCACTTTCAACACTGGTCCACTGACACTTATGAATGGATCTATACTCAAGGTTTTCTTTTGTTATTGGTAAGCTGGTTCTTGAACTTAGATCTTTTGCTAAACTAATCGATGTGCCACAAGGAGCCACAACGTTGGGCTGTGAGCAAAGATCTATTTTTTTTTCTTTTTTCCTTTTTTTGAGGGAAGAATTACACAAACAGAGGTGGGAAGAAAATTCCAAAAAAACCCAAAAGAACGAGAAAAATGAAGGCCATTCGGCAACTCATTTTTCAAACTTCTTGCTAAAAAAGGGAAGGTTTCCTTAGAGAAAGAGCTTATATCAAAGCTTATCAAGCTAATATCAAAAACATTGAAGGAATGAATGAGTTAGTAAGTTTGTATGTATCTCTGGCTTGTTCTAAAATGACAAGCTCCCCTGAAGAGAAAAACCCAGGATGTCTGTCAATAAGACAAAAATCTAACCTAGTCTTTTTTTTTACTGTTTTTGCTTTTGTAAGCAGAAACACAAAGCTCCTTCCAGTTCGACGGTCATAAGATAAGCAACTTTTTTTAAACAATAGTGCCAAAAATTAAATTGAAAATTAAACATTAGACCCAGCACTCAGTAACAGAGAATTTATTTCCTCCATCGTGCTCCACTGAGGTTACTTTCCTTGTAATTTGAATCAGTTCTGTCTTGAGACAGATCCAAAAGTGATGGAGAAGAAAAAGAGCTACAGCACAGGAGGCCAGCCCCATTCCTAGTCTCCGACGGCTCGTGCAGCCACCTCTGATGGGCAGGAGGACACTGGGAAGTCCACAGTGCGTTCCCAAGGAGCGCTTCTGTTAATGCCAGTGGCCTTGCTGGAGCTCAGCGCCATGGTGCCGCCGTGTGCAGGTGCGCCCATGACAAAGGGGACCCAGCCTCCGTTTAGCCCAGGTGCCCACAAGCTGTCTAACAAGTAGGTGCATATGCCGCAAAGGCAATTTGCCGGAATAAGTGGCACTTTCACATCCACAAAGGCAAGTCTGCTTACAATGAACTGTATAGAAAGTCACAAAACAGAACATGTGTGTTCTGTTTGATCAGGAGTCTCCGTGACACATTATGACTATAATGAGTCATTTTTTTCTTTTTACCCAAAAAAAATATTATAGATCTTTGAAAGCCTTGTACTCAATTATGTAACAATACCAACATCTGTTAATGGTACAGGCTGTTTCTATTCTGCCTCCTGAATTGTTTTATGTAATTACAAGTTTATAAGGTATTTGGTAAACCAGTAAGAAAGTACCTTTTTAAAGCACTATATAATTTGGGGTACAATGAAGTGTTCTCCTGAAAATCTATAATTAGGGCAGCATCAACTTACAGAAAAGTACAGGAAATGTTATAAAAACACAATTATGTAAATAAGCACCGAGGTAAGGAAGTGTACCATTTTGCTATGGTCACCACCCCTCTTTTTTCTTCCTTTTCTATTTTTGAATTGTTCTTTGCTCATCTCAAGTTAAAGTCATGCTGTCACACGGGGCAGAACAAATGAACTTTGGGGGAAAAGGATGGGGAGCTTGGCCTTCCCTTGTAAGTTCCTCAGTCCCCCTGAGTTGGAACACCAGAGGCTTGGGAAGTGTGCCAAATGCTAGGGACTTCAACAACGTTCTCGCCTTTCTGGGTTTTTTAAATAATAAAATATTTTTACTATTATGAATTCAGTGAAGAAACTCAAAATCGAATATGCCAAAATGTTGGCTTGTACCGGACAGAAATTCAGAAACTGAAATACATAAAGACAAAGTAAACAAAACTAGAGATGGTTGTGATACTGTGTAGTAAAACTGTTGGCCAAGAAAAAGCAGAAAACAACCCAACAACTCTTCACGTGTTCGTTCAAAGTAGTAGGAATGATCTCTAGCAGGGGATAGCTGGGGAATTTTAGTTTACAATTCTGACATACCTCAGACATTTAACCTGAGCTACAAGATGGACTGTTGGCACGCAGAACAGAACATATGATGCTGAAGGCAGACAAGACCTGGAAAGCCATGTGATCAATCTGGAGAAAGGAGATGTGGCCCCATACTGGAGGCAGCAGAGTGTGAAAACTCAAGTCTTTGAAGCCAACCAACCTGAGTTTGACATCCCGACAAGATGTCACATATGGCCAAGTAACCTCCTTCTCAGAACAAATTTCATCTCTAAAATCAAGACAATACACATTTTGAATGATCGTTTTGGGGATTACATTTACAAAGATTTGCAACGCACCTAGCAAGTGCCTGACGGTAACTACCAAATATTATTTCCTGTCTCCTTTCCAAACATCTCTGACTGTGGATTTTTTTTAAACTGCATATTGTAGGACATTTTGGATTAACAACTTCTAATTGTTACAGTTCTAGCTCTAAGGCTCTACATTTGAGAGCAAATAGATTAAATTCTTCAAGGACCACATCTGGCTTAAAATCAAAGAAAGGAAATTGGCTCTAATATTAAGAGAGCTTCTAGGTCAGGCAGTGAGAGACTCTGTGGTTGTCTCTTCCTTAGATACTTAAAGAAACGTATAGTGAATTAGAGAAACCGTTTAGTTCATTTGTTCAAAAACCATTTTTGACGTGTATCTGGGCAATATAAGAATACAAAATAAATAGAAAAAAATGGCTTTTGACATCAAATACCACAATCTGGCCAGAAAGAAAAGACATTCATGAAATGATACAATATCAACACATATAAGTACTATGAAGAATGTGACTAATATGGGATAGGCTATTTTATTTTAGCCCCTTTCTTAAAGAAAACCTCTAGGCTGGGGGGCAGAGGAAAGCAGTGATTTAACCTTTAGTATCTGGAGTCAGATTTGCCTTGTAACTCCACCTGTAGAAGTTTGGGAAAGTTATTCAAGATTCTATGTCCCAGATTCCTTACTTATAAACTGTGGGTCATAATAGCACCTACTTCAACAGGCTCTGTGAGGAGTAAGTGAATTCTTATACAAAGGACCCTCAGAACACAGGAATGCCATGTAAGTATTTAATAGACATCATTACTACTGTTTTTGTTATTATTATTAATATATGTCTACAGATAGAGAGGAAATCAAGTGAAAATTTGGACACTAGAAATCTTGGGCACAGTCCCTGAGAAGACAATGCACGCTGCTTTGGGTAGGTCTAGAATCCATGAAAACCCAAGGACCTTAATTGCTCCCTCGCTCTCAGCTACACACAGACACATACCTTAACTCTTCCTGCTAATTCTCTTCATTTGGAATCTCTTCTGATAACATTTTTAGCCTAATGATTTGGCTTTCTACCCAATTCTCATATGAACATTCTGACTGAGAACTTTGCCCTGTCTATGCTGATCTGACTATAATAATCTTTCCTCAGACTTTACAACTATGTTTCTACTTTCTCATGGCAGGAGAATTCATATTTGAAGAACTTGAGCTTTTATGAGAAAAAGAAAATTGGGGGACTGAGTTTTGCCAGTGAGCCTTGAAACCTCTTATAAAATTTAAAATGTATTTTATGGAGTTAAAAATAGTTATAGGCTTGTAGTAACAAGTCCTACAGTAAAGAGGTGTATAAAACAAGTTACTAGCCTCCCCCCGCCCGTCTGATCCCACTGCCCTGCAGTAATGTTAACGATTTTTATCGTGCATCTTTTACTCACACAAATCTATCCAAACATAAAAATACATATGCATTCCTACAAATACTTTTACGCTGGGTAAAATAAAACGACAAAGATAGCTTTGGAGAAATTGATGATATTTTGCCATTCAACATCCTTGACTCACTATAAACTTTTAAACACCAGGATGTTTAAGACAGAAAGAACTTTGAGTAAATTATTTTTCTTTATACCTGCTAAGCTCGCTGTTAGTAGAGGGCAGGTCCCAGCCTCCTACACAGCCTCTGCCCACAACAACTTTGGAATGTGGCACAGTGGCCTCAACTGGCCCTGGGTCTGTTACCCACCAAGATCTAGCTCCCTTCTCCTCAAGAATTACAAGGTCCAGTTGTAAATACAGCTTTAAGGCCCTGGGTCAGCTTGGCCTCAGCTTCCACTGCCCTTCCCAAGGCTGCAATGCAAATTCGTGTCCCCTGCCATCTGCTCTATATCCCTCTCTTCCCAACTTTGTTTCCTTTCTTCCTAATTATCCCCAACAGCAAGACTTGTTATCTGCATACAACAGATAACTCTGCCCAGCTGCGAAGACACCCTAGAATTTCCCCTAAACCCTTGTCCTTTACCCTCAGGAGACTGCATATCTCATATCCTCATATTCACACCAATCAACGGAAAGCTGCCCTACCTTTGTCGATTGTCACCACTTGGTGATTTGAGGGACAGAGATGCCAAAAGCTTTAGTCACAGAAGTTAGGGTCGATTCTCTATGGACTAATTTGTAAGTAATAGCTGTTTAATCAAAATGAAAAATGCCTATCTAACCCTTTTACCATTACAATTAAAAAATGCTACATAAGGTAAGAATAAAGGACATTTCCCTTGCATCTAAATCCAGAGACTGGGAGTGCTAAATATCAGCCATTCTGTGCTATCGCATTCTGTGCTATCCCATTTCCTCTGGGTTGAAAGCACACGGTAGGCAGAGCCCAGGCAAGGTGGCGATGATAGGGAACATCCACCGTGACACATGCCTTAGTGAATTCACCTTGGATCAGGGCCTGGGCCTCTTTTCCAGAGGCTTAGAAATTAGACTTCCTCTATACACTATACAGTCAGAGAGGACCATTCTCAGCTACATGGATTTGCTCTTGTCAAGTTCTCAAGATACAGATGTGTAAACCATCCTATGAATATACAATCATATATAGAGATTTGTATAGGGAGCTGGCACATTCCCTGACTGTAGTGTGGGCACATAAGTTATAGTCAGTGGTTGTTTGATAAATATGGAATCAGCAGAAGAGGCATCAGCTGATCTTAAGAAGTCTCTCCACTAAGACAGCATAGCAGTGGTTCTTAAAACAAGGTGCACTGAAAGTCACCTGGAGGGCTTGTTAAAAAACAGACTGCTGGGCCCCCCTCCAGAGTTTCTGATTGAGGTCTGGGTTGGGGTCTGCATTTCTAACAAGTTCCCAGGAGATGCTGACACAGCTGGTCTGGGGACCACCCTGTGAGTAGACAGAGGGCCTCTCCACTACTGGAACAGCCTTTCCCACAGAGATTTAGCTCATACCCATGGAGAAGCCATTTTCGCCCTAGACTCAGCTGACAAGACACTGTTAAAAATGCTTCTTTGAATCTTGTTCTAGGTAGAAAAATCTCCGAGTGACACATTTTTTATTAACATTTGATAATCACTGATAAAATTAAGAAGTTATGAGTATAGGTCTGGTTCTTTATAAAACTGGGGTTCAGATCTTGACTACATGTGGTCTACAGTATGTTACTTCACTTTATAAGCCTCAGTACTGTCATCTATTAACTGGGGAAGAATACTGCTTGTCTTGTAGATCTTTTTACATTTTTACAAATTTTGGATAAAGGCCAAGTGAGGTGGCTCATGCCTGTAATCCTAGCACTCTGGGAGGCTGAGGCAGGAGGATTGCTTGAGGCTGGGAGTTTGAAACCAGATTGAGCAAGAGCAAGACCCCATCTCTACAAAAAACATAAAAATTAGCCGGGCATCATGGCACGTGCCTGTAGTCCCAGCTGCTCAGGAGGCCGAGGCAGGAGGATCGCTTGAGCTCAGGAGTTGGAGGTTGCAGTGAGCTACGATGATGCCACTGCACCGTAGCTGGGGTGACAGAGTGAGGTCCTACCTCAAAAAAACAAAAAACTGTGGATAAAAACCTGCAGAACTACTTTAAGATTTGAATGAGATAATACAGTATACTGCCTGCACAATGCCCAGCACACAAGTGCATAGAAAACGGCAACTGTTCTCATGGCCCTTGTTATGGACTGAATTGTGTCCCCCCACAAAAGGCACATGGTGGAGCCCTAACCCCTATGTGACTGTATTTGGAGAAAGGGTCTATAAGGAAGTAACTAAGGTTTAATGAGGACATAAGGGTAGGGCCCAATCCAAAAAGACTGATGTCCTTAAAAGGAGAGGAAAAGACACCAGGAGCACACACACACAGAGAAAAAGCCACATGAGGACACAGAGAAAAGGCAGCCACCTGCAAGCCAAGGAGAGAGGCCGGGAGAAACCTAACCCTGCCGGCACCCTCATCTTGGACTTTCAGCCTCCAGAACTGTGAGAAAATTAATTTCTGTAGATAAGCTATCCAGTCTGAGGTATTTTGTTATGGCAGCCTGAGGTGACAAAGACAAACAGCCTTGCTCACAAAGGAACATCTTTAACATATCTTTTGCATATATTCAGTCTTGCTTGTTTGATGTCTTAAGGTTTTTGTAGTGTTTGGTGTCTGTAGTTACTACCCTATTAATTTGTCTTTGACCTCAGTGATGCTGTCCCTCAGTTAGATCATATATATTATTAGAAAGGTGAGATTAGGGAAAAGAACCTGTTAATATAGACTGAACATTTCTCCAGTGAATAAGTAACCCTACCCTTCTAGGTTGGCGATTACCACTGTGCTCAAAGTGTCTTCAGGGAGAGACATTCTCTTTAAATATTTACAGATTTTAGATGCGCTGAAACCAGCATAACTGCCTAATATTTGGGCAACTGAGAGACTGTTCCTTGGATCTCCTGGTTTATTAAAAACTATAGGGGAGCTAAAAAGTCCTAAAAATTTGGCAAGGTAACTTCAAATGGAATGCACATGTTATTACACAAACTTATTAAGTATAAATTCCTAGGAAAAAAAACTTCAATATTGAAAAATTATAAATGTATCCTAAAGGAGAGTTATGGTCTCCACAAATGATAAAATGTAAGCACTAGATCACTATTGCCCTTGGCCTGGTATCTGCAAGAGGAAATTGAACACTGAAAAAGTTTAACTTTCACTTGACTTTCAATCTTACCATAATCTTACTAGAAAACTGGTGAGTCTGGTAACTCCATCCATTTTAAAACTAATTACCTCAACCTCAAGAAGGTTTCAGGAAAAAATGGATTGAACCAGAATTGTTTAGCTCCTTCCTGCATAGCAGGCTTCCATTCTCACCCAATTTCTTTTTTCAATTAAACTCACAGGTAGAGGAATCTAAAGACAGATAGCAAATATTGTCTCTCTTATCTGAAAAAAATGAATCTGTTATTCCTTCTCCCCAAATGACAGAAGCATAATTTAATCACATTTTTCTTGGAAACTCTATATTAGAGACTTTTTTTTTTTCTTGAGACAGAGTCTCACTCTGTTGCCCAGGCTAGAGTACCGTGGCATCAGCCTAGCTCACAGCAACCTCAAACTCCTGGGCTCAAGCGATCCTCCTGCCTCAGCCTCCTGAGTAGGTGGGACCACAGGCATGCACTACCATGCCTGGTTAATTTTTTCTATGTATTTTTAGTTGACCAATTAATTTCTTTCTTTCTTTTTTTTTTTTTTAGTATAGACAGGGTCTCGCTCTTGCTCAGGCTGGTCTCGAACTCCTGACCTTGAGTGATCCTCTCGCCTTGGCCTCCCAGAGTGCTAGGATTACAGGCGTGAGCCACTATGCCCAGCCTACAGCAGTTCTTGACACAGCCTGGAAAAGCGCTGGCAGCTCTGACTGTATCTGCTACCCCAGGCCTTGGTAAGTCAGTACTTGTTGCCACCAAAATAAAAATAATTAAATTGGCTGGGTATGAAAGAGGATGGAGGGGCTGTACTGCTTTACCAACCTAAACAACTTCCCCACTTTCCTTCACGTGTCTGACTCATAATAATTCCTTAAGTCACAGCTGAGGTGTCATCAACTCTGGAAGCCTTCCCTGAGCTCCTGGGTTGGGTGACACTCACTTACTTGCTCCCAGGGCACCCTGGCTGTTTAACACTCACTGTATTATTATGTATGGAAATTATCAGCTTAAGTGTCTATTTCCTTTACCAAACTAATGGAAAAAGTAACGTTAGAGTGGAGAAACCTAACAAACACCACCTTAACCAAATAATCAAATTAATGTCATTAGTGATGGGACAAATAGAAACATGAGCCTCCTGCAATGAGGAGGACACAACATCACTGCTGCCGCATTCCTGCCAAAAATACATGATAATCTGAGCATGGGGAAATACAGACAAACCCAAACTTGACAAATTATCAGCTTAAGTGGTCTGTCTTCAAAAATGTCAAGATCATGAAAGACAAACAACCGAGGCAAACAACTGATCTATATTAAGGAGACTAAAAGGACATGAAATGAATACAATGTGTGATTGTGAATGGATCCTGGACCAGAAAATAGTATTTTTTTTCCTTTTGCTATAATAGGCAGTATTTTTATAGTAGGAAAACTGACAAAATTTGAAAAAAATTTGAAAAGTGGGAAAACTGGCAAAATGTGAAAGTTTTGTAGGTTAGACAACAGTACCATGTGAATGCCAACTTCCTAATTTTGATAACTGTACTGCACTGCGGTTATATAAGGGAAATACACACTTAAGTATTGTTAGCAACTTGCTGAAATGGTTCAGAAGAAAACAATTATACACACAGAAATGGGGGTTTTGGGGGATGGGGAAGAGAGAGGAACACAGTAAATCAGCCATGATAAAATGTTAACATTTGGGGAATCTGGGTGAAATTATATGGACATTTTTGTATTACTTTTTTGCAACTTTTCCTTAAGTCTTGAAGTTATTTCCAAATAAGTTCTAAAATTTACAAAATATAAAAACCTAAAAAAATTTTTTCCTTTTAGATGAGAAAAGTGTGGGATTAAAAACATGTATGCTATGTTCAGGGTAGCCAAGAAAATCTCCGGTAATTACTTTTTAAACGAAATCAGTGGTTACACAGAGTGCTAATTGGAAGTTGGCAAAATTCCAGGTCACTGACACTATCTCCTGAATTAACCCACCAAACCGGACAGCAGAGTGGTAAAAGGTATTTTCTCTGTTGAGCGGTCAAAAATGCTGAGCTATCTACCAGCTTTACAGTGAAGATTTTTCTCACAGGCTTTTACAAACTGAAAAAAACCCATCTCTGCCTTAAAGGCAATCATCCCACAAATGCCTACAAGTTAACAAAAACGTAAGGGACGTGATGCAGTTCCAGTTTAACAATCTGCAGTCCCCTGATGCTGTCAGCAGTGGCATCGTTTCCATGGCTCTGGCCATTTCTGAGAGTTGGCATTTTCTATGACAAGAATAAATTAACTATACCAGCTACAGACGCTATGAGACGAGTAAGAATTTGTCTCTGCAATCAGGAAATGTGCAATCGTTTGGGAACATGCACATGAAGAGATAAACTGTGGAACCAGGTATGTGGAATCTACCGTGAGAATTACAAGGAATGACAGGGAGCTGCTCTGTATAATCACCTGACGGGCCTCTACGTGGGAAAAGAAATTGATTCCTCATGCCCAGCCAGAGAAGACACGTACAGGAGTGCAGCTCTCAATCCAGCTTGGCAGACGATTTCTAATCGAGCACTGCAACAGTACGACAGGTGGCCTTGTGAAGCAGTGAGCCTCTCACCCTAGACATATTCAAGTATACCCAAGATAACTCTTCAAGTACTACCAGAATCTAAGATTTGATCTAGAAACCTCTAAGGCCAGGTTTCTCAATGGTGCAACCGTGGACAGGTTTCTTAACAGCAGTACAAAGACCAAATAAATCTTTGTTTTGGGGGCCATCTGTGCACGGTAGGATGGTTAGCAGCACCCCTGGCTTCTACCCACTAGATACCACAGCACCCCCTTCCCAGTTGTGACAACCAGAAATGTCTCCAGACATTGCCAAATATTCCCTGGGGGGCCAAAATTTCCCCCAGCTGAGAATCACTGCTTTAAGGTCCCTCCTAACAGCAAATTTTTCTGAGTCTATATTTTGAGAAAATGAAGCGATCCTTGAACAACATGGGGAATAGAGGCACCAATCACTCACACAGTTGAAAATGAGTCTATAACTTTTGACCCCTCCCCAAAAAAACTTAACTACTAATAGCCTGCTGTTAACCGGAAGCCTTACCAATAACATAAATAGTCGATTAACACATATGTTGTATATGTTACTTAAAGTAAGCTAGGGAAAAGAAAATGTTACTAAGAAAATAAGAAAAACTATATTTCCTATTCATTAAGGGGAAGTGGATCATCTTAAAAGTCTTCATCTTCATTGTCTTCTTGTGGAGGAGGGGGAGGACAGGTTGGTCTTGCTGTCTTGGGGGTGGCAGAGGGGGAAGAACATCCACATGTAAGCGGACCTGCGCAGTTCACACTCATGTCGTTCAAGGGTCAACTATACTATAGAATTTCAGAGGGGACCCTAAGGCCGTCAGAGGGGGATTTATGGAGGAGGTAGGAGTTGAGATAAGTCTTGGGATAAAATAAATCTGAATAAGGGTAGAGGAAACAGTAAGTATTAGCTGATCAACACCTAAGTGGACACATAGGAACAACATTTATCAGGTGTGGGGCAGATGGGAGGGGGGAGGAGGGGATGGGTATATACGTACATATAGGTATGTATGTATATAGGTATGTAAGGTAGGAAAAACCAGACTGTAACAGGATCACTAGGAAGCAGCAAACAAGGCTAGAAGTATTTGTAATGTTGTAACGTGCTAAAGGAATTTCTCATCTAAAGTCAAGATTGCTATTGTTGCCATCTCGACCTACCCCCGTCACAGGAGAGTTAAAGCTAAGTGCAGTGCTGGAAGAAGAGACCATGTTCTGTGAAAACGATGGGGTGCTGGGATGTGAGAACGTGCTCCAGATTATCTAGTATTCCCCAAAAAACCACTGGCTTAAGAGATGAACAATTTTAAAATGTGTGCTTTCTTGCTTCAGTCTTCTACATGTGGCTATCCAGTTTTCCCAGCACCATTTATTGAATAAGGATTCTTTTCCCCATCGTATGTTTTTGTCTGAACCCACACTGGGTAACAGACTTAAACCTAAGGTATGAAACTATTAGAATTCTAGAGGAAAACGTTGGAAAGACTCTTCTAGACATTGGCCTAGGCAAAGAATTTATGAAGAAGACCCCAAAGGCAATCACAGCAACAACAAAAATAAA
>CAUYRT010035929.1:0-33551 GCA_963574885.1 Lepilemur ruficaudatus
GCCTGTAGTCCCAGCTACACAGGAGGCTGAGGCAGAAGGATTGCTTGAGCCCAGGAGTTTGAGGTTGCTGTGAGCTAAGCTGACACCACGGCACTCACTCTAGCCCGGGCAACAGAGTGAGACTCTGTCTCAAAAAAAAAATAAAAAATGCCCCCTCTCTCTATTTCTTCCTTTCTTTTTGAAAATTCATTCCATCCAAGAAATACTGTACTGAATAGCTACTCTATGCCATGCACAGTTCTATATGCTGGGGATATAGTATTTGAGCAAAACAAAGTTTTGCAAACCTTATGTTCCTGAGGATAGACAAAATGAACAAACAAAAATACACCATATAAAGCCAGTTCTGCTTTCCAGGAATGGCCCCCTGGTCTCTTGTTCACCAGAGCTCTTGGCTCCTGTCTCTGAAGCACCCTTCCTTTCCATCATCCTCCTTGGCTACTTCTAAAGAAATAGCTCCTGTTGGGAGCTGAGGACACTTCCCAATCTACATCCTGCGCATAGAAGCTTGGGGCCCAGCAATTCAAACAATTTCAGTTTCTGTTAGTCTAAGCTGGAAGCACTTTCATTATGTAAAACTTTTTAAAACCTTGTGAGCTTTTTATGTAGAATCTGATTTAAGTCCACTCCATTGGACAAAAGCCATACACATCATTTTTTTCAGACAAACTTCTCTCCAGATTTCATTGTGATTTCTGTGGGTGTATCAGGCTACTGTGGGAAGACATTCCTATGATCCCTACTGGCTCTTTTGTTTAAGTGGAGAAGATCTACTAGGTACCAACGTAACTATTTTAGGGTCTTAAAAGATCTTCCAAATTTGAATGTCTTTTGCTGGCAGGGGAGGCTGGAGCCGAGAACTACATTTATTTTCTAATCTGTTCAATTTTAGTCTCTCTATAGCCCCTGTAAATTCTGCCTGTAAAATGGCCTTTTTTTCTGCTTTCTCTTATTTTTTTCTAGCAGACCTTACAATATGCAACTAAAGGAAGACAACCGACACATTAGCATTCTGCCTGGGAATCATTTTATCAAGATATACAAGTTCATTAGGTACATTTTATACCTTGCAAGCTACTACAGGTGATAAGTTTTACTAAATATTTTGCTATGACATAACATGTATCATTTTTCCAGTTTGCTATGGCAGTTTTCTTATTGATTTTAAAAAGCAACTCAAACTTTGGATTTTTGTTGTTGTTGTTGTTGTTACATCAGAGAATCCACACTGGATTTTTTTTTTTTTTTAGATTCTTTTTTGGAGTAAAACAGGCTCTTTACTATTTGCAAGGTTATTTCAGAGTATTACCTTTGCATGCTTTTCCCTGTAGTAACAGGTTTTTCTCCTGCATTCTTTCGTCCGTTCAATCCTCCGCTGCCACAATGAGACAGTGTGAGGATACTTTTTCTTGCATCTGTCGTGGAACCTTTAGCAACAGCCAGTAACTGCTCTAGCTCTGTCAAATAGCTGCATGCTTATTGATTTTTCAGTCTTTTCCCGCCACCTGGTCCCCAAGCCAATGCCACAACTTTAGACAAAAGTTTAGACCTTCGTTACAGCAGCATCCTGTTTATAGATGCCAATTTCTGTATCAGTTAGCTATTTCTGTGTAACACATTCCTCCGAAACTCAGTGGCTTAAAACAGTAAGCATTTATTAATGCTCATGTTTCCAGGAGTCAGGTGAGCAGTCTGCTGACCTGGGCTTACTCATGCATCTGCAGTCACCTGGTGACTTGGGGCTGACTGGTCTAGGATGGCTTCACTCACATTATCTTAGAGTTGGCTGGCTATTGTCTGGGGTGACAGGGGTGACTGAGCTGTTGTCCCTCATTGTCCAGAAGGCTATCCTGGGATTGGTCTCATGGCAGCTGGGCAGGATGCCAAGAACAGGAATGAGCCTATACAAGGCCACTTGAGGCCAGGGCTCAGAGCTGGCACCTCGTCACTTCTGCCACACTCAGTGACCAAAGCAAGTCATAGAACCAGCCTTGAGTTTTCTTCTTTGACCCATGTGCTATATAGAAGCGTGTTGTTTAATCTTCATGTATTTGGGGATTTTCTGGTTATTTTTCAGTTGCTGATTTCTAGTTTCATTCCATTGTGTTCTGATAGCAGATTTTGTATGATGTCTATTCTTTTAAATTGATTGAGGTGTGTTTTATGGCCCAGTATATCTGTCTTTTGATGTACATCTACATCCAGTTTATCAATCTTTTCTGTTGTGTTTGATGTTTACTGGAAGGGGACACCATTATTATCAACCTGTTTTTACAGAGAAGTTAATCGGGGGGGCTTCGCACTGGAGCTCCGCGGGCCAGGACTAGGGTGAGACAGACCTAAGACAGCAGATCACTCTCAGGTCCCCGCGAGTGCACCCAGCACTGGCAGGACACGAGAATTGGTGCTTCCTTAAATTTTGACACCTAAGTACCCCACTTCCCTCACCCTACCCCCAGCCTTCCCAAAGTAATTTTATTTGGATTATCTAGATTTGGAACTTGGTAGCTTGAAGTCAGTCAGTTTTCCTTTATCAGTGTCTATTCCATTTTTGGGCTGCTTTAACAAAATACTGGTAATTTGCAAACTGGGTAATTTACAAACTGGGTAATTTGCAAACAACAGGACTCTATTGCTCACAATCTGGAGGCTGGAAAGTCCAAGATCAAGGTGCCAGCAGATTCCCCACAGGGGGTCTGTGCCTCATGGAGGCGCCCTCATGTGTCCTCACACTGCAGAAGCTCTCTCTAGCCTCTTTTATAAAGGCACTAATAAATTTATAAAGGCACAAAATTCACATGTGAATTTTTTTGGGGGGGCTCAAACATTCACACCATAGCAACCAGTAAAATTAAACTAAATGATCATCCTGTTCAGTCTACCAAACACTGTAAGCAGACAGGTGAAAGGTACCCAGCCTTAGTGTAGCTTAAAAGGCCCTCGATTTTCCTGAATAGGTGACTCTGAATGTGCTCAAGTCCTAGCAGAACTGGAGAAGCAGAAAATCTCCTGTAACTTGTTGAAGAAGGAGGCCTCAGGAGCGCTCCCCAGAAATTTCAAGAAGAGGTGGGGCCTCTGGCTGGCTGCACCCCAGACTCACAGGGAGGGGCAGCCCGTGTTCCTGGAACCCAGATCGCACATGTTTTTATTTTAATTTAATTTTATTTATTTTTTGAAGACAGGGTCTTGCTCTGTCACCCCAGCTACAGTGCAGTGACATCATCATGCTCGCTGCAACCTCCAACTCCTGCGCTCAAGTGATCCTCCTAGCCTAGCCTCCCAAGTAGCTGGGTCTCCAGGTGCACCACCACGTCCTATTTTTCTAATTTTTGTAGAGGAGGGTCTAGCTATGTTGACCAGGCTGGTCTCTAACTCCTGTCGTCCAGGAATCCTCTCCCCTTGGCCTCCCAAAGTATTGGGATCACCCGCGCGAGCCCCCGCGCCCCGCCCCACACGTTTTTAAATAGGGCATCAGTGAAAACCCGGATCCGGCGTCGCTTCGCCTGGACGCGATCGGCGTTCGCTCGCGGCCCACGGCCCCCGCCGTTCCCGCATCCGCGCTCCGGGTGTCCCCGCGCGGGCGGAGCGGGGAGCGGCGCAGGGGCCGCGGGGACCGTCCTGCGCCCGCCAGGTGAGTCCGGGTCTCCTCTGGCCTCGGTGGCAGCTCGCTAGGGGCCGGGGCGCGATGCCGGGGGTGCAGAAAGAGACTTTTCTGGTGGCCCGGGAAGCCGTGCCGCCGCCTGCCGGAGTCCCTGCGCCAGGAAGGGAGTGTGCGTGAGAAGGACGACCCGTGTGCTGAGCGGGAATCCCAGTCTGTCTGGGGGACGTAGGAACCCCGGGCAGAGCCACTGCCTGAGATCGCAACCGATGAGGCTGCTGAAGCGGCCCAGCGGGGAGGCAGGCGACGGGCCGGGGCCTCGGCTGGAGCCGGGGAGAGCGCGGACTCCGGGCCGCCGGGGACCAGAGTTTCCCCGGCCCTCCGCGGTCTTCCCAGTCCCGCCCGGCCGGCGCGCGGCCCAGGGGTCCAGGACCTGACTTCCGCGATGCGCTGGGAACGGCTTCGTTCTTCCCCGCGTCTCCCCTGAGAATCACTTGTGAGAATTTTGTGCCCAAGAGTAGCAATCCTGACTTTCCAGCTGCAGAGAGCATTGTGTATTTAATGCGGAGAGAGCCCTGGGAGAGCGGCCAGATCAACAGCAGGTTTTGGTTATCAATCTGAAAGCTATTTGTTAGGATTTGTTTGTTTGTTTTAGGTTCAGCACAGGCTCTGCTCATCTTTAGGTGTTTTTATACCCTGTTCGTACCCTCAGAACAGAACCCATTTTGTGTAAGATACAGAAGTAACATCACTGTGAATTTAAGACATTTTCTGGGGATCTTTTAGTATACAGCAAATGCCATGCAAAATGACTCATTCTCAACACCAGAGCTCCCACAGACTGCGCCCTCCTTGCTGCCACAGCTCCCTGAAATAGTTGGGTAGAGTGTTTTATGCGTGATGTGACTTGGGTTGTTAATTGCATTTGTGAAAGGCTTGCAACTCTGGCTGGGTACAACTTGAATACAGCAAGTTGGTCTTCAGGATCTTATTCCCTTCATCCCTGCTTCCTTCTCTCAAATGAGACCCCCCAGAAGCTCATGACCAATTCTGGGCTTGGTACTGATGTCACGCTACAACTATGGCCCTGTTTCTCTGTGGGCCACCATAGTATCCATTGGAGGTCTTTCAGACTGGGCTTGCACACTAAAGTTTAAGAGCCACCAATCTAGACAGCACCTAGTTTAAGTTATAGAACTTTCTCCTCTTGAGAAAGGACAAGCCAGAGGCAATGTTGTAGGGTCAGGTGATCATTAAGGTCTGCTCTGGTTTTGCAATTGCTGTGATAGCTCTTCATTTGCTGGCCTCTTGCTAGATGGCAGTGTGTGTAACAGTGAATTAAATAGTCTTGAGTGTTACTATGTTGCCATTGCTCGTCTTTTGTTCTTCAACAAGAAAAAAGTAAGTTTTCAAGTTTTATGTTACAAACAACATATTTGAAGAAAAAATTCGAACTAGGGTTACATTTGGGGAATAAAAATGTGGTTTGGTTGGGCGTGGTGGCTCACGCTTGTAATCCTAGCACTCTGTGAGGCCGAGGTAGGAGGATCTCTTTAGGTCAGGAGTTCAAGACCAGCCTGAGCAAGAGCCAGATCATCTCTACAAAAAACAGAAAAATTATATGGGCATGGTGATGCAGGCTTGTAGTCCCAGCTAGTCTCAAAGAAAAAAAAAAAGTATGGTTTGAACAAATAATGTTATTCATATATTTATATACATATACATAGTGTTCAGTAGGCAGATATTTCCAATCTTTTTTTGAGTCAGGGTCTCGTTCTTTCACCCCGGCTAGTATGCAGTGACATCATCACAGCTCACTGCAACCTCAAATTCCTGGGCTCAGGAGATACTCCCTGACTCAGCCTCCATGCAGCTGGGACTACAGGGGCACACCACCAGGCCAGCTAATTTTTTTTATTTTTAGTAGAGATGGGTCTCACTCTTTCTCAGGCTGGTCTCAAAGTCCTGAGCTCAAGCGATCCTCCTGCCTTGGCCTCGCGGAATGCTACGAATAAAGGTGTGAGCCACTGCACCCAGACTCCAACCCACATTTAAATAAATAGCTTTGATATTTGGAATTTAAAGAGTTGATTTCAGCAAGAAATTCAATATCTAATTCAATTACTGGCATACTACAAGGAACATTTGTTACAGTGTTTCTGAACATGGGTTTTTGAAAATAAAAAAAAATTAAGTTTATCTTTATTTATAGTGTTTTTCAGGTAGTTTTTTCCTTGAGAATCAAATTAGAGTTTTCAAAGAAAATGTTGAATTACTAAAAAGGAAAAATGAAGTGAAAGTAATCCTAAATTTGTTATGCACAAATATTTGTTTTATATTTCCAGAAATCTTGATTTGTGATGACTCAAATTATTTTGATTATTGTCTCTTTCCTTGATTAGTCTTTCTTCTATGGAGAGTTTTTGCTCCTGGACACTACTCATGGGATCAGGGAGCTTAATTTTGGGATGAAACCACTAGAAGATCATCTGGTCCAGCCCTTTGTCTTTTGGCTTGTGGGGTACTATTCACCTTCTGTTAGTGTTATTTAACCGGTTCCTTATGCATGATTATGTAAATGGTCCGAGCAGATGAAGGATCTTAATTCAGATCAGCTTCCAGGTGGGAGAATTGTCACAGGGTTACCTATAAGCCCTTCTTGGAGAAAGAATAGTTATTAAGAGGACCTTACAGGAAAGCAAAGATGAAAAAGAGTCCCTTCTCTTGAGGAGTTGCCCCAGTTCTTAGTGTGATCCATGAACTTCAGGGTCTTGTGTTCCCCTCCCCCTACCTTTTAAAATCTGTGCTTCTAATTGGGGCTTTACATCTGTCTGTTTAGGTCTGGCTTTTTATTTAGTTTCTACATTAAATAAATCCACTAAGTACGCATTCTTACGAGCCTGTTTATTAACACTGCATAATTTGAGGGCTTCTGTGTGTCTGGAATTTGAGAATTCTGCAACAGGAATGTGAAGGTGCTGTGACTATACCTCCGTCTCCCCGCTGACCTCCAGTCTTGATTCACATGGCGACCCGAGTCTCTTTCTCCTTTATTATTCTCCATTGGTCTTGCCTGAAATGTGTGCTTGGTGGAAGAGGATGACTTTCCCAAATAGAAATCTGCACTCAAAGCACTCTTTGCATAAAAATAAGTGCTGAGCAGAATATGAAGTCCATTAAAAAAGAGTGAGGAACACATTAATACAAATATTGGTAAAGAAAATTGGATAAAAGGGGAAACTGGAACCATCACACCACGTTCATCAGGTGCCCAAGAGATGGTCTCAGGTACTAAGGCATTCTGCAAATTAGCAAAATAGGCCAACTTTTTAATGTTCAACAGTTGTTTTCTATACACCCAATAAAGCAGCTGTAGAAAGTTGCCTAAAATGCCCCAGCTTCCTGCATTCTCCCTTGCTGTGATACAAACAAGCATATGATGCCGTGGATCTACAAACCCACTTGAAATTGGGAGGGGTAAGGCTCCCCAAAGGAGGTAGCCTTGAAAGCCTTGGCGAATGGCTAGGATGGTGAGAGAGGTGGAAGTGTTCCAAGGGAGGCAGGAGAGCACAGAACAGGAAGCTGCAGGAGTGGAAGGAGCTGAGTATGGGTGGTGGAGACCAGGAAAGGATGCTAGAGAAATAGAGTGGGCTCCATATGGTCTTGTTTTCTGAGCTAACAGAGTTTGATCTTTATCTTGAGGTCTTTGGGATGCCATTGGAGGATCTTAATCAGAGGAGGGATATCCAATCAGCTGAGTGGAGAATGCAAAAGGAACGAACACCAGTTATTGGGCTTTTGTAGTAACCAAGTAGGAATGAATGAGGAGTGTTGAGCTATAGTGGAGGAAGGTAGTTAAAAGTGCCTGAAGAGTTGTCCAGGGACCCTCAGATACCTCATCAGTCTATCACGTCATCTCTTTCCAAGGACATCCACCATGTATGGAGTGTTCTGGAGATTTATACCTCACACAGCGACCACACCATGGGAGAGTCAAACCTATTTGAGAAATTGCACTTTAGTGTGAATAGTGTAAGTATGATACATTTCTTCTAAAAACTCTCCCTGGTATTACCTTTAGCTCAGTTAAGATGGTCACTTATTAACCCAGTTGACCCCCCAATTCCTGGAGCAGAAATGAGCAAAGGAGTCTTCCCAGAGCTCCCTGCCTTCTGCCTCCCCTCTCTGTCCTGCCAATGGGGAGAGGGAGGGAAAAGGAGAGACCCACAACCTATTAGATTCTGAAAGCTCCCCACGTCACCCAAGGCTGGCCTCTCATTTTTACAGAGACGCAGGGCAGAAATCATCTCTTGGTTCTAATTCTGAGACTCAACCTGTACCTTAAACTGGCCTTGTATGGCCAAAATTTGAAACTGGCACC
Source organism: Lepilemur ruficaudatus (assembly GCA_963574885.1). Lineage (NCBI taxonomy): Eukaryota > Metazoa > Chordata > Mammalia > Primates > Lepilemuridae > Lepilemur > Lepilemur ruficaudatus. The sequence goes on from CAUYRT010035929.1 coordinate 7,980, forward strand.
CTCAGGCTGCTAATTCTTTTTAAGATATTCAGTCTCTCTTCTGTCCATCCTAATTCAGAGTAAAGTGGAAAATTTGGAATTATTTTAGAATGGAAGTGTTTCTGGTTTTGATGGCATAGCACTTGCAAGGTCACACCGAGCTCCAAACCCTCTCTGGGTGGCCGGTGGCCAGCCCGGGCAGGGCACACCAGCCAAGTGGTGCATTTCAGAAGCGCATCTCCTAGGGTTAATAGGGCTGGTGAGTGAGTACCCATTTCAGATGCTGTCTACCATGGTTGTCTGAATAAATGCTCGGTTCCGTCCTAGAAAGGAGTATTCTGGGGCACATTCTTGGAGGGCTTTGCGATTCACCCTGCAGGCAACAATGAAACAGAGGGAGCTTTCCTCTTAGAGTCCATTCAGTTGGAGCTTGTTGGCCTTCATGCTTCAGGATGGGTGCTCCCTGCAAGCCCATCTGTCCCACAAGTTGGAGGACTGCTGATTTGGTGACAGGCTCCCGGGTAGTTAATACCATATATAGTATTAGATTGACTATTGCTGCTGTAAGTGTGCCCTGAGGCCTGATTGATTGCTGCATGCTCTAGATCAAAATACCACTGTGACTGGGCTCTATTCTTTAGTGGTGGGTATTTGACCATAGCTTGGTCCCTGAGACTCTTCAGTACTTCTGGCCTTGAGAATGTAGCCTAAGTTGAGATTCTCTGGATACAATGGAATTTATAACCTTAAATTCTTCTGTCATTGTTCATACAGCCATGTGAAGATCCTTATTTGTGGGAGCTGGGAATGATAATACCCACCTTCCCTACTTTTCAAGTGGTTATAAATAAGATTGAGTAGAGTGATATATCTAAAGACCTTTGGAAAATGATATAATTTTACTCCCACTTAAGGTGGTAATATTATTTCACTACTGAATCTGGGTTACATTAATTATAGCTATAATAAATTGCTTTTGCACATAAAATGAAAATTTGATAATCTTTCTGTTATGCAAGGGGAAGAAGTAGTAATGGTTAACATTTATTATTTGCTATGAAGAAACTGAGGCTTATAAAGATATAGTAACTTGTACAAATTTATTAATATATTATGTTTAAGCGACAGACCAGGATTGGAACCCAAAATGCTACCTCTACATTTTATGTAGTTAATAGCTACAAAGCATCTACTGAATAGAAGGAAAGGTACTTTTCAAGCTCTTATGGATTTTTGTTCCTTTTACCAGCTGACACACAGCGTTTCTACACAGCTTTTTTTTTCTATGGCTCAGGCAGGTAACCTGTGAGTGTTAGCATTATCTGGTGGGAATTTCATAGTATTAATGGACATGAACTTAAGATTGTAGTCCTTATCAAAGTTATAGTCTTGGCAAGTTACTTCCTTAAAATTCAGTTTTTTTCCCCTTTAAAGATGAGGATAGTAATTGCTAATTCATTGAGTTGTTGGGAGGCTTGAATAGCTTATGCATGCTAAGTACTTAGGAAAGGCCTTGCTCATAATAGGTTACTCAATAAATATTAGCGATCTCCTATTCTTTGGCAAAGTGAGCATTTTTCCTTCTGAAGTTCCAATTGATGGGGCAGCAATATATTTTATAGGCTTCATTTTCCACCTAAGGGTATAATAAAATTATAATAATATTTAAATATAAGGATAGCGAACATTTATTTTTTATTATTATGCGCCAGTCTCTGAAATAAGTGTTTTACTAATCTTATATAATTCTCACAATAACCCTCTGGTTAGGTACCATTATTATGTACTTTTGGGAATTGAATTATGGAGAGGCTAGGTTAAGCCAGCTGGGGAGTTGAGATTTGAATCCTGGTGGTCTCACTCTAGAGCCCATTCCCTTAGTCACTGGGTTTTGGGAATTCCAGGGATGAAAGAAGAGAAATATGCTTTTGACAATTTCTAAGACCAAGAGTCATTTTGTTGTTGAGGGGGAAAAAAGGTAAATCAAGGTAGACCCATGAGAAGGGAGCACACCTTTAGGATCAAGGGGTTTTTTTGAGACAGAATCTCACTCTGTTGCCTGGGGCCAGTTGATCGTGATTTTTAATCAAAGCCTGAACCTTTCATTTATTTTCTTCCTAATTTTTACAGGAGTGGGTACATAGTCCCGGTGGTTTTTTATTCCACTTTTCTTCTCCTTCGAAACCTAGGTAGAAAGAAATGATTTCATATAAATGATTTTGAAATTTAATCTTCTGATGGCAGAGAAAATTAAGTGGGAAGAGAATTTTAGATTTGGGAACTGATTATAGATTTGTCACTTTTTTCTAATGGGCTGTGTGACCTTGAGTTAGTCACTCAACCTCTCTGGTCTCAATTTTCTTACCTCCAAGTGCGGTATTAGGACTACATGATCTTAAAGGTTCCTTTTAGTTTAAAACGTCTAGTTTCTACATGATAACCCCATAAGACTATACTTATCAAATCTTCTGCACTATGGCTAGAAGATTATCTATTCTTTTGTTACAGAATTTTTTGATACCTTCTTGTTGGAAGAATCTCCAGCTGCTCTTGATGATAGCCTAAGAAGACGGCATGCTGTTTCCTCTCGATGCCAAGCCAGGCCCACTCAGAACCTTGGCTCTCAATCCTTCATGGAGACCAGGTCCCAGCAGGAATGGCAGTGCAGGAAATTGGCACCCAGATGGTTCCTCCGCGTGAAGTTGTCTCGGGCTATGGGCTGACGAGAGAACACCTGGTCGCCAGGTTAGCCCCCCGTCAGTCACCCGGGGCAGGGCAGCATGGTGCGGATTCAGAGGAGGAAGTTTTTGGCATCTTGCCTGTGCGTCACGGCTACCGTCTTTCTGCTCATCACACTCCAGGTACCAAGAATTTGGGCTGTGCAGGGCTGACTCCTGGGCCTTTGCCATCTGCCTCTCCTGCCCCGTCCCATTCTCTCAGAACTCCAAGTATTTTACTTTTTTCTTAATTCTTTAGGATCAGGAGTTTTCTACTGTTTAAGGCAGGGAAAGCACTTTTTTTTTTTAAACAGATGCAACTGAGGTTTAGTGACTGGATGGATGGGCCAGGCAGAAGGAAAGTCATTGATTGAGATGGGAGGTGAGTTTGTGATTCTTGAAGGATCCTGGTTTTGGAGAAATAAAGAGTGAAGCTCTGTCTTATTGGGTCAAAATGGGGTGGGATTTCCTCAAAATCCCCTACTGTTACCCCTTTGAAAGCCTGCATTCTTGAAGATTCAGACACTATCCTGAGAACAAGACAGTCTGGATCTTATAGCGAGTGCAGAATACAAATATCTACGTAAATAAATTTCTTTTTTTTTTTTTTGAGACAGAGTCTCACTCTGCTACCAGGGCTAGAGTGCCGTGGCGTCAGCCTAGCTCACAGCAACCTCAAACTCCTGGGCTCAAGCGATCCTCCTGCCTCAGCCTCCCAAGTAGCTGGGACTACAGGCATGCACTACCATGCCCGGCTAAATTTTTCCATATATTTTAGTTGACCAATTAATTTCTTTCTATTGTTTTTAGCAGAGACAGGGTCTCGCTCTTGCTCAGGTTGGTTTCAAACTCCTGACCTTGAGCAATCCGCCTGCCTTGGCCTCCCAGAGTGCTAGGATTACAGGCGTGAGCCACCACGCCCGGCCTTCTGGGCTGCTTTAAGGGTCTCCCTTCTCCTGATGAGGACTGAATGAGGTCGTGCTTATACAAGCACCTTGGCAGCCAGTCTGGCACGTGCTTCTGCCACTTGCTGCTGCCAGACTGGGATTCTGGTCAGAGGACGCGTCTGACTCCTTCCTTGTCTGTCTGGAGGTTTGCAGGTCCTGCTGCTCCCCAAGGCTGGAGTTTTCTGCTGCTTTCTGTGGGAAATTATGAGCGAGCTTTGATCTTCCTAGGCATTCACTTTGGCACTTTTTCCAGTTACGAGGAATGCCTGCATCTAAGCTGAGATGCTTTCCGTTTGATGTCAGAATAAATTGCCATATTTTTGATATGCATGTCATTTCTACGTTTCCAGAGCGTGAGAAGTGGCCCGATTACTGGAGCTGAACCTTTGTCTGGCTCAGTTGCAGTTTTGTTACCAACAGTACGGTTTGGGCTGCGTCCCAGTTCTCACTAGTACACTGAATGCTTCAGTGTTCAGCTTGGTGGTAATGCTATTTTTTTTAAAAAAGAAAACACTGGAAATGAAAAACTACAATACCTACAGAATCGGAACCATTCCTGTTTTGAGTGGTTTGTAGGCTGGGCAGATGAAATAATTTGTCACACGAGTAGGATAAAGGAAGGATGAGTTTAAAAAATCATGTCACGGATCCTCTCGCGGTCGGCGCGGGTTGCGCTACCACACCACCGCCGGCGTGGCTTAACCACCCCACCTCTGTTGTCTCACTGTTTTGAAGACGCGGCCGACCAAGATCAAGGTGTCAGCAGGGTTGTTTCTCTCTCCTTGGCTTACAGATGGCTGTCTTCTCCCTGTGTCTTCACGCAGTCTTCCCTCTGTACTCCTCTGTGTCCAAATTTCCCCTTTCTATAAGAATACCAGTCATGCTGGGTGAGGGCCCACCCATTTTAACTTAATCACCTCTTTAAAGACCCTATCTTCAAATATAGTCACATTCTAAGGTACTGAGAGTTAGGACTTCAACACATGAATTTTGGAGGTACACAACTCAGCCCATGACAGATTCAATAACATTATTATTTAAATAATAACAATCTAAAAATGAATATGTTATGCTTACCTCTGGTTAAGCCAAAACATTGTAGTTGTCCAGAAGAAATCATTCATCTTAGACATTGTTTTCCATTCACATTTAACTATATCTTGTATATACCCTCTAAATTTTGGGGGTGTATGTATCTTTATTTATTTTTCAATTTTATTTACTTTTTACTTGCACAAATAATTCCAGAATACATCTGGAGTATTTTAAAGCAAATCCCAGACAAAGTAGCATTTCACCTGGATATATGTTAGTATGATTCTCTTACAGACAGCAATTTTAAAAATTTAATGTAACCGTATTACTACTATCACACCCAAGATAATATAATTAACAATAATTACCCTCTGTGTCTTAGGCCATGGTAAATTTTTCTCAATCGTCTCAACAAAGTATTTTTTTTTTTTTTTTAGACAGAGTCTCACTGTGTTGCCTGGGCTAGAGTGCCGTGGCATCAGCCTAGCTCACAGCAATCTCAAACTCCTGGGCTCAAGCGATCCTTTGGCCTCAGCCTCCCGAGTAGATGGGACTACAGGCATGAGCCACCATGCCTGGCTAATTTTTTCTGTATATTTTTAGTTGTCCAATTAATTTCTTTCTATTATTAGTAGAGACGGGGTCTCGCTCTTGCTCAGGCTAGTTTTGAACTCCTGACCTTGAGCAATTCGCCTGCCTCAGCCTCCCAGAGTGCTAGGATTACAGGCGTGAGCCACCGCGCCCGGCCAACAAAGTCTTTTTATAACGGACTGGTTTGAATCTGGAACAAACCAGCCCAACACATTGTATTTAGTTGATGTGTCTCAAGTTTTATGTTTTGATTTGTCTTTATCTAAAAGTTTCTTCTGTCCCACCATGGATTCCATGTCATGAATTTGTTGAAGGAACTGGATCATTCGTCCTTTTGAATTTCCTACATTGAAGATTTGGCTGATTTTATTCTCGTGGTTTTGTTTAATACGTTCCTCTATTAGCCCATATATCCTACAACCTGGTAGTGCTATTTGAAGCTAAATACATTTTTTAAGCTGTTTGGCAGAAGAATCTATCCTTAAAACAATTGCTATTATTTGGAAATGAACTTACACCTCGCACAGTAGACATTGACCAGAAATGGGGAACAAATTTTATCCTTGAGGTTATATCCCAGGACTTTCTAAAAGCCCTTTATGTGACTAGTTGTCACTGCAGGGGAAGGTCAGATGAAAAGACAGTCTGTGGCTACAGGTCAGCTCCATTCATCAAGAGCCACAAGATTACCTTGTAAAGGTGCTGAGAAAGCTGTTGGCAACAGTTAGACTTTGCTGCTCTGATGCTGACTTTGGTGTCACAGGTGATCTATGATATTTTACAGCTAATATAATTCTTTTTATTTATTTATTTTTTTTGGAATACTTCTTGGCTTCCACTCAGGAGTTCATGTCTTTTGGCCTTGGATACCTTTGAGAGTCTAATGACAGTTGTGGGCCCTCCCTGGGGAGTTACAGACTCCACGCATCAGTGATCAGTGGCCTTTCTCTAACACCAGGGGTAGCAAGCACATAAAAAAGGCACCACCCTTGGCTGCTAAAAGTAGGATCTTAGGGGCACACAACCTTCCGTGGCTGACCGGTGGAGGATTTAATGTATAAAAATGTGAACGTGCCTTACTTTAACTGCTTTATTTGTTTCCTGGTCTTGACTCCTAAAGTCATTTGTATATGAAACAGATCAATCTTTTCCCTAACATATTTTTATAATGCCATATCAATATCGAATCTCAAAGTTTGATGAAAAGGCATCATAGAAACTTCTGGAGTTTTTATTGTACCTACGCTGCCCTCTGGATTGATGTTAATAACGGCTTAGCTGTCCAGTGACCCAGGCCTGGACTATCATGAAATAAATAAAAAATACAGTTTTTAAGTTAGCAAAAGCCTAGGACTCCTGGTCTCCCGTGTTGGTAACATAGACTCTAGGGAGCTTTGACGTTCGATGTTACTTCACCATCTCAGTGCTACAGTGAGTATTCCTAGAAACATAGAACCCATGTTATGACTCCTTTAATTGTCATAAAAAGAAAGCAGTTGGTAATTTATAACTTATTTTCCCTATTGTAATCTCTGGCAGTAGTCAGGTAATAACCCTATGCTAGGTTTCATTAAGACTTAAAACTATTTCTGGATATTATATAGACTGATAAAATGGAGGGGAAATGTTCCATTATAAGTGTTTAGTAGAATTATTAAGCATCTTTGCTGGTGGGTATTTTGAGGCTGTGTCCACACCCTGATCCCTGGCACCCGTGACTACGTTACTTTACGTGGCCGAAGGGACTTTGCAGATGGGATCAATGAGACACACTTCGAGGTGGGGAGATTGTCCTGAATTATCCACGTGGACCCGATGTGATCACATGAGTTCTTGAAAGTGGAGAGCCCTTCCTGGCCGTGGTCAGAGAGAGAGGTGACGGCAGAAGAGTCAGAGAGATGCAGCCTGGCTGGTTTGAAGGTGGAGGAAGGGGGCCGTGAGCCGAGAGCTGGGGATGGCCTCTGAGAGATAGAAAAACCTAGAAAGCAGATTCTCTCCTAGAGTCTCCAGAAAGGAACACAGCCCTGCTGACCCCTTGATTTTAGCCCAGCGAGATCTATTTCAGATTTCTGGCTTCCAGGACTGTATGCTAATAAATCTGTGTTATTTCAAATGACTATTTATGGTAATTTGTCACAGCAGCCGTAAAAAACTAGTGAGAGCCTCTGTCATCAAGATGAATAGGAGATATGCAAGAGGAAATTCAACTGGAAATAACTGTCTTCCCTTGTAGGTAGTGGTGGAGCTGGGAAAATTTGAGAGGACGAAGTTTAGAAATTCCAATTTGCAAGATGGACATACGAAAATGGAGGCAGTGCCTGAACATCCGAATCCATTCCTTAAGAAAGAAGCACTGGCCTCGAACGAGAAAAAATCATCAGACGTCAACGGCTACCCCATCATGCTCTGGTGGTCCCCGCTGACCGGGGAGACTGGGAGGCTGGGCCAGTGTGGGGCAGACGCGTGCTTCTTCACCATCAACCGCACCTACCTGCACCATCCCATGACCAAAGCTTTCCTCTTCTACGGTGAGTAGGGCTGGTGCCTTTCTCCCTTGGTTTGCTGTTGTCTTTCTCCAAAGCTGAGGCACTGCCTACCCGCAAAGAAAGAGATGGTGACGCTTCCCCCTGAAAACATCTTGACTCGCCTGATTTCCTTTGCATGTGCTCCGCGGAAGGCTAGAGCACTTAGCGAATACGATAAACAGACAGACCTGACCAACATCGAGGTGCTCAGCCAGGCCACTTGGTATTTACGGACGAGAAGCAAGATTTCTTCTCACCTTTCTGCAGGCAGGTGTTGTGCTTACTGGATTGACATTCAGAGCATTGGGTATTCCTTATCCTGCTGACATCAGTTCAGACTGGCACTTGTGATAATGTAGCCGGGAGATTTTGATGACTATAACAGATGTTTAATTGGACAGAAGCCAAACATGATGTTCTTTAATTTCTTTAATGTCAGATTAATCAGAAATAAAAATGAAAAGGTTGTTTAGCATCGGTTTTCCAAGGCAAGTTGGGGTTCATCATTTCTTGAGGCCGATGATATGTCATGCTGGGATGGAAGGGCAAGTAGACCCAGGGAGGGGGAGTCAGCAGGATGCCAGCAGCAGTTAGAGGGATGGGGCTCCTGGCTGGTGAGCGGTGGCGTTAGGGGGTGGGGAAACAGACGAGCCAATGGACTGAATACAGGCAGGGTTAATCGCTTGCTTTAGGAAGCCAATGAAAGGAAATCTGCTGTACAGTATGTATAGGCATTTGTGTGCGTGTGTGTTTAACGCTGGCTTGGGAGAGGCAGAACTGAGATTGGGATATAGGGCTGAATCATTCTCAGTGTTCTGCCTAATGATGGCTTAAATAAAGCAGAAAATGGGTTCAGGAGGAATCAGGTGGTATACATGCCCCACTAGCTGGTCAGGGCTACTGAACAGTGGACACTAGTGCCCTGGTATATGTACTCATTCGGGACATTCCAGGTATTTAAAAGTCCAGATCCTGGGCCAGGTGAAAGGGGCTCATGCCTGTAATCCCAACACTTTAGGAGGCCTAGGCAGGAGGATTGCTTGAGGCAGGAGTTCAAGACCAGCCTGAGCAAGAGCAAGACCCCATCTTTACAAAAAACAGAAAAATTAGCCAGGCGTTGTGGCGCGTGCCTGTAGTCTCAGCTACCTGGGAGGCTGAGGCAGGAGGATCACTTGAACCCAGGAGTTTGAGGTTGCAGTGAGCTATGATGACAACACTGCACTACAGCTGGGGTGACAGAGCAAGACTATGTCTCAAGAAAAAAAAATATAGCACCTATGAACCTTCCTGATTCCCCCCATCAAATGGATCCCCTCTTCTCTAAATGCCCAAAGGGCATTTTATAGCTTTATGCCATTTAATTGAGCAGCTACTATTAATATATGACAGGCACAGTGCCAATCACGAGGAATAGAGAAGATAAATAAGGTAATGATGGCATTTGGTCTTGTACTGTGTGATCTTCTCTTCCCCAGTAGAGTGTAAAGTTCATGATGATTGGACAACATCAATTCATCTTTGTACCTCCTGCCAACCCCTACATGTAGCTCAGTGCTTTGTATGCGGTAGATGCTCAGAAAATATTCAGACACTTAGAGCCATAAAGAACCTAAGAGTCTAACCTTCTCTTTGTGAAGGTGAGAAGACTGAGGCTTAGGGAGGTAGCGGCTGTGCTACGGTTGCACAGTGGTTAGCAGCAAAGTTGGGCAGAGAACCAAGGTGTCCTGACACCTAATTGGATGTTCTTTCTTTCACCTAGACCATATTTGAATGGACACTCATGAGCATAGTTAAACCTGGATATTTGGGTTTTGGGATTAAGGTGCATTTTTTTTCTTTTGAATCAGGGTATCTCTCTGTCACCTGGGCTAGAGTGCAGTGGCCCGATCATAGCTCATTGCAGCCTCAAACTCCTGGGCTCAAGCGATTCTCCTGCCTTAAGCTCCCGAGTAGCTGGGACTACAGGCATGTGCCACTGTGCCCTGCTATTTTTTGTATTTTTTGTAGAGATGGGGTCTCGCTATGTTGCTCAGGCTGATCTTGACCTCCAGGCCTCTAGCGATCCTCCCACCTCAGCCTCCCAAAGTGCTAGGATTACAGAGGTGCATATATACATTTTTTAACAAACTGAATTAGAAATTCAATTCATTAAGGTCTATTGAACAAAATAGATTGAAGACAGCATACTTCTCTGTCTGAGGGTTCCAAATTGTAATTAAATAGGTCACTTAAAACTGCAAATGGGACTTTGGTGCAGCAGGATTGAAAAAGAAGAGGCAGAAAAAAAATGATTCAAAAGCTGACCTAATTCAGAGGAAAGGAAACTCGAAGCATTATGTGACCTCAAAGCTTTTGTAAACCAGAACATTTTTTGTTTGTTGTCTTTCCATCCATGGTTTTCCAGGCACTTTCTTGGATGTGATCTCATTTGCTTCCGAAAACAGCTTTAGAGGTAGGAGTTTTTATGTCTGCTTTAATGAAGAGGAAACTAAAACACAGTATTAAAGAACTTGTCTTGGATCACTTATTTATGTGGTTTGGTAGCAACTCAAAACTTTCTCCTAATGGAAAAGTGTGAAATAATAGAGTCCAACTTATGTTCCTGACCTTGGAGAAGACACAGAGTGGACGAATAATCAGATGGGGTGGCATCATCCAGGAAGACTTCACTTCTTGAAGGACGTGAGCTTCGAGGAGGCTTTTTAGAAGAGAGGTTGTGGCTACAAGAGGAGAGTGTGGACAGACTTTGTCACAAAGCTGCGAAAGTCAGCATTGGAGTCAACTTTGAGACCCGACGTGTTAGTGAACACGGTGTTCTGGTTACAAAAGTCTCCAGAGTGATAAAGTGTCTCTGTGTCCACCCTCTATGGATTACCAGTTCTCAGAGAGTGGTAATTAAATGCATTTAGAACTCATGATAGCAAACACGGTAGATGCTTTCTTTGTCTCAGAGGACACTGCGGGGTTCTCAGTGTGATCATGTATAATTGAAAAGAGAGGGATGCAGGAGAGGGAGCCTACCTGGACCTCCGGAGGGGTCAGTCCCCTCGCAGAATCCTCATCCTTCAATGTCCAGTCGGTTCTTTCAGTTCACCACGAATCGGACTTTAATGAACTGAATGACATTGACCTAAATAGGAGATTCACGCTTGTAACAAAAAGCCGATTCATGGGTGTATCTTCGTGGCAACAGGAGTCAAGATGTCTATTGTTCGGGGTCCCTAATCCCAGTGATCAACATAGACAGAAAATGGGATTGGAATCACTAGGTTGCTTAGTGTCATGGTCTTGAGGGATGGAGAAAGCCTGGTCAGTGTCCTCTGTCCCTAACAGAGGAGCAGTGATAATGATCACTGTCATTATTGGTCCCTGCTCTGTGCCAGGCACTGGAGAGACACTCTCCACGTACTCTCTTGTTTAAAATCACCCTAGCACTGTGTGTTCCCTGAGGTATGATTCCCATTTTAGAGGGAAGTGACTTGCAGAGAAGGTGAGTGACTTGCCCAAGGTCACGTGGATGGTTAAGTCCTTGAGCACGTACCCAAACCTGGACATCTGATTCTACGACTCTTGCTCTGTTTGTTAGTATTTTACCACCACACCATCTACACCAGAGGCCACAAACAGACGTGTTACATCCAGCGTCTTTCTCCTTTGGAAATGCTAAACAGAGAGTCCTGTCATCATTTCTGAGTTTCATGCAAGCATTTACTCTTGTTTCTTCATTTCCTTTTAGACATTTCATTTATTCATGCATTTGTTCATTCGTTCATTCATTCGTTTGTATGCTATACAAATAGGATGTGTGGAATGAGATGGACACACATTATTTATGATTCTTACTGGCCCTTTAAAACCCTATCCAGGAGGCTAATTTTCACCATCCTGTAATGGAAAACTCTGGCAGATCTGCTTTGGTTCTCCCTCTTAGGGAATGACAATCTCATGGTCACTTTAAGTTGAAAACACAGTTTTAAACTTCATCAATGGAACCTTCTGTCCCATGTAGCATCCAAACTCTGAACATGCCTAGTTGTATCTTTTTACATTCCCCAGCGTGGACCCTGTTCATGCTAGAAGGCTGCCGTGATCTTTCTGCTCTATAATTTCTCCTGGTTCCCCTTCTTCCTCCCTCCCTCCCTGCTTTCTGGGGCGTCCCAGACTAGCAGTGAGGAAAGGGAGGCGAATTCAGGAGACAGGGCATTTCTTGCTTGGCTGGGTGGCTTCACGTCCTCTGAACCTGGCAGATGGTTAGAGCTGGTGTCCTTGTGTGGGTCTGGCAGGTGGTGCAAGTATACTTTTTCTACTCTGGGGTGTTTTCCTGGCATTTGAAGTTTCCCTGCTGGAATTCTTACTTTTACAGTTTCCCTTCCTAGCAAGCTGCGTCTCTGCCCTAGGTAGTGACACGGGACAGCCCTCAGCTCCCGGCACACCCCAGAACACATCTAGCTTCTTTCTACAGAGGTCTCTCTGTCTGTCCTCATCTTGGCCTATGGGAAGTGCTCACCCACTTGCTGCCAGGGACTTTGGGAGCACAGGCGGGTTGCAGCCTGGCAGCCTTCATGGTGTGCCCACTGTCTAGACCGGGGATCTCCAACCTATGGTAAATTGTATAATTATTTCATTATATATTACAGTGTAATAATAATAAAAACAAAGTACACAATAAGTGTAATGCACTTGAATGATCCCCAAACCATACTCCTGACCCCCACCCCAGTCTGTGGAAAAATTGTCTTCTATGAAAATGGTTCCTGGCCAGGCACGGTGGCTCACGCCTGTAATCTTAGCACTCTGGGAGGCCAAGGCGGGCAGATCGCTCAAGGTCAAGAGCAATCGCTCAAGGAGTTCGAAACCAGCCTCAGCAAGAGTGAGGCCTGTCTCTACTAAAAATAGAAAGAAATTAATTGGCCAACTAAGAATATATAGAAAAAAATTTAGCCTGGCAGGTTGGCGCATGCCTGTAGTCCCAGCTACTCGGGAGGCTGAGGCAGAAGGATTGCCTGAGCCCAGGAGTTTGAGGTTGCTGTGAGCTAGGCTGACGCCATGGCACTCTAGCCTGGGCAACAGAGTGAGACTCTGTCTCAAAAAAAAAAAAAAAAAGAAAATTGTTCCTGGTGCCAAAAAGGAGGTTGGGGACCAACTGCTGCTCTAGACATTCCTGGGTAAGATGGGTTGGGGGGGTCAGACCCTCCTTTTGAGTTTCCTCAGGCATGTAGGCGCTATGCCCCTTATGTCTCTAAATTGCAAGGGACACATTTCCAAGTTCCCTGGGTAGCCCCTTTGAAGGAGGGGTTTCAGAGCAGGGCAGCAGTGCCCTCCATGAAAACTCTTCGTTAGTCTTCTCCCAAACTCTCTCCTTTCTGTACTCTTGGCCTTGTTGAGGAATACAAGAACCATAGAATAGATTCTCCTTCATTCCTCCTATAGATTCACACAACTGCAATACATAGAAAAAGTAAATACAGTTATTCCTTTCCTTCCTGGTGGGTGAAAAAAAATGCCATCAAATTGTGGCTCACTAAGTATTTTGCTTCTCCAGGCATATAAATATTTCATCCTTAAGGTTATTGACATCTCCATATTTTACTCTGCTGAGCACAAGCGTCTAAATGTGACATCCATGTCACTGGTAACTGTATATTTCAGTTGCGTGTGAGAACCGGTGATTTCAATCATGTAATTCACTGTCAAAAAACGTTAGCATCTAAAAATGCAAATTCAGATTCCTGAGACTCCTTTCTTTACTGATGAAGCCGTTGGCATTTAACCAGGAAGTCTTGGAGGAAAACATCCAGAGTCACTTACATGGTTTTTCCCCTCCCATCAAGTGTCTTTTGAAAGCAGGTGATCCTGTTTTTGTTTTTCCTTTAAACAGAATCTCCTTGCTCTGTGACTGTTGCTTCAGTTCACCTGTGTCTTAGCCAGGGTTCCCCAGAGCTCCAGCCCCGCTGGGGTATACAGTCCAGGGTAGCAAGAGGGAGGGACAAAGGGAAGTGACATTGGGAAGGAGAAAAAGGGCACATGAGATGGTACAGTTTCCCCAGGAAACATAATTGTGAGAAGTCTCAGGAGAGCCATAAGGAAACATGGCTCAGAACTGGGAAGGAGTAAGAAGAATTTATTTTTCAGTTCCTCCCTGTCTCCTTCCTGCTTTTTCATTGGTCAGAGTTTGCCCCAGTGCTTTGGGTCGTGCTGTTTGGCTCCTTGGGCAGCTGCTGGGACACTAGATCCAGCGACAGCATCTGCAGTGGCAGCTAGTGAGCCGGTGCATGAGCCAGTGTGTGCTGAGCCAGCCTCTTGGGCAGTGGCAGGGGAGCCCCCTGGAGGAGCGAGGCCCTGCCAGGTGCCGTGTGAGCCCCATGGGGAGCAGGAGCAGCCCTGCAGTGGCCCCATCCCAGCAGGAGTGGCACCATCGCGGCAGGTGGAGATGCGCATCAGGGAGGCTGGATCTGGGGAGGGTGGGAACCTCCTCTCTCGGGCCTGTGCTGATTCCAGGTGGTCTTCCAGGTCCGGTGCCCTCCTTGAGGGCTCTGCAGTTTCCTACAGGTGGGCATGAGTGCCAATGGGAAGGAAAAACGAGGTCATGAAATAGCTTTTGTGTTTGTTTTATTTTGTTTTTAAAGAACCCATGGAACTGAATTAAACACCAGGCCCTAACTGGCGGGGTCGTCAAAGAGGAATCAGAAGTGGCCTTCCAGCTAGCTGGCCTTTCCTACTGCGGGGATAGGTTTGAAAAGAACGATCAATGAATGATTTTTAAATGCTTTATGCTACAAGGAAATTTATCAAAATTGAAGGGAACGGTGCAAATTTCCTTTGAAGGGCTTATTTAGAGACTTTGGAAGATACTGAAAATCCTTTTATGCTTTTAAAAATGCAAATGGAATTAGTTACAATATTTTAATTTGTGTTTATGATAGTTAAATATTTCCATCTGGGCAACTTGATAATAGGTTGGACTTTTCAGTGTATTCTGGTACCACAGTTTTTAGTATACTGAGGCTCTTATTAATATATAGGCAGCACATTTAGGATTTCTGCGTAGCAGGCACGGTGATGTGGAAAGGGTATTGATCTGGAAATCAGAAGATCCAGGTTTGTGGTCTGACTCTGACACTAGCCATGTCACCTTGAGCCATTTACATAGACAAACTGGAGTTCCCAGCCCAAGTACACATCTGAATCACCTGGAAAAATTAAAAGCAAAAGGCAGCATTGGGTTTCCCACCCACAGCAAATCAACATCTCTGGGAAGGAGGTCTGGGAATCTGTGTTCTGTCCTTGTCAAGCTTCTCAGGAGTCAATGGTGTGGCCTGTCTGTGGGGAGGTGTTGGGGACAGCTTCTAGATGATCTCTTGGGTGGCTTCCACGGCCAATATCTTATGACTTAATATAAAATCTCAGAGTTTCTTCACGGGAATTTGTAGATGTAGCTTTGGTTTTCTGTCCTGTTGTTGCTCATACATGCCTATGATTTATTTGGTTTCTAGCTTTGATTGATAACAAAATATCCAATTACAGTGTTACGCCTCTGGGAAAATAAAACCCTCCTTAAGATATTAGCTTTATAACCAAGTTTCTAAGAATGTTTTGTGTTGAAATTGGAAAACTGTTTGTAATAGGAAATGTGAATTTTGATGATTCCTTGAAATGAATTATGCGATTAGGGTATTCTTTCAGCTACATGGGCATGATTTTGTCTTTGAGGAGCACTTAGTTAATGGACTAATAGAGCATCTGGTGATGTCTGAAAGTGTCAAAACCAGTGGTCTCTGCTTAGAATACTGTCCTTTTACTCGGCTGATGCAGAACAAAAGCATGGATCCTGGGAGGGATAAGGTGGAAATCCTTCTCTGCTATCTCTACCCAGCCCAACAAATACCCAAAATGTATACTCTTCAAGAATAATTGCTCATGTTGCCATAAAACTGTAAGCCTAGTGAGGCTGAAGGGGGTTTCGGGTCATTTGATTTAGTTTGTGCCACTGTGCACAAGCTCCTAGTTCCCTTTAAAACAATTTTGTAAAATTTCCTTTATGATCCATAAAGCTCCTGGTTTCTGAGACTCACGTCTTTGCCACATGATTGGCTTGGGTGGTCCATATTGCCTTTCTGCTCAAGGCAACTAAACACTGGTTTTTATCTTCATACTTGGTATCCAGCAATTGGCAAGCTTCCTAGTTAAATGGACCCGTAGTTTGAAGCAAAGGCAAATACTCACTTGCTAAAAGTTTCCTACTTTTAGCTTCTAAATTCAGTGTCCCAAACTGTCCCTCGTTGAGTCCCCAATAGGTTGAAAGGAGTTGAAGGCATAAAGATGAAATGAGCACTTTTGGTTTTGGTGACAATCAAGTTACTTTTGCTCTTGCTCATCCTGTAACGCTGATCCCCTTGGCCAATGCTCTGTCTTTCAAGGTCAATGTTCGCGTTTGGTACGAGGATACCATCGTGCTCAGACAAGTGGTTGATAATGAGTCAGAGTCCAGGTGTGAAATGGTGGCTGGTGATGGGGTCGGTGCTGTAGGGGGTGGTGAGTTTAGGCACATGGGGAAGTTTGCTAGGCTTACACATGAACCGGGGGATTTCACTTCATTTTCACTTCATTTAAGTTAAGATCAAGTGTTTCTCCTGATCACTGTCTATACCTGTACCTCCTCTGCCTGTTTATTTCTCAGCATTTTTGTTCTTTTCTCCTCCTCCCCCTCCTCCTCCTCCTAAATTGCATTCCGTGTTTCTGTGATGAATTATGGAAAGTATGTGTCTTCTTTGTGCCACCTTAGTATGGTCTGTTTTATACCGTATTATTCCTTGGAAGAAAAAAGCCGAAAGTTGATTTACATTAGTCAGACTATTATTAAATACTCAGGCTAACAGAAAGAACTTCTTTTTTGATGAACAAAGGCAGGTCTAATTTTATACATTTCCATTCTCTGTAGTGGTAATGGTGACATTGTTTGGCAGGGAGAGGGGGGAGGTAAGGCATGCCACAGCTAAACTGTACAGCCCAAATTGCTTTCGAAACCCTGTTGTTAGAGGGCTGGGAAGTGCAAGGTCAAGGGACTGGCATCTGAAGAGGTCCTTCTCGCTGCCTCATCCCAAAGAGACGTGTAGGGTGGCTGTATACTTATTTGCCCAGGACAGCCTGGTTTTCACCTGCTGTCCTAGTGTCCTTTCCAGTTAGTGCTCTCTGTCATTCTTAAAGGTGTCCCAAGTGTACCATAAACTAAAAGGTTATTCCAGAGAGATATTACCTCTGTGAGTGCCGAAGGGGGCTGAGTTGTCAGTGGAGCATCCCCGGCCCCAGCTGGGCCTTTTGGGGCCAGATCACAAGGGACACCAGGTGCCGACTTCAGCTGCAAAAGCAGCAGGATGTCCACACCAGGGTCAGAGAAATCAGAGGACAGAAACTACCTGGCTTCCAGGACCTCCTTTTGCCTGGCAAATGCAGTCATGGTGGAGACCTAGGGAGGGGGCAGGACCTGGGAAATCTGAAAGGCAGAAATTTTTACTTAAAAAGAATGAATATTGCTTAAAACCATCATGAGAGGATGGGTTTAAGGTTGTATGTTAGATTGGATTGAATCTATTGTTTTTCCTTTTTATGCCCCGTGGATGGGGACTCCTGAGAAAAACTGGATTAGTTTACACAGAAGACACACTTCATTTCCCCTGCAGCATTGGAGTACTGTGTTAGCAAATTTTGCAACCTGTTCACTCAACAATTACCTTTTCCTACAGCTACTTTCATCTCTGCTGTGCTTTCTTTCCTAAGGTTTCTCAAGCTATTTAGGCAAGATCACTGTGAGCCCCATAGCTCGTGGTTGACATTTTCCTAGGACTGTTTAGCACCAAGACGGAGTAGAGACAGCCCGCATTGTTCACGACTTCACATTTTTCTACTCTTTAAATAATGTCCCACAGTATCAATTTGCTTAACAGATATTTTGTGGCTCCTCTCTGATTAACAGGCTTCCTCATCTCAGTTTAAAACATTCCAAACCTTTAGGCAAAGCTTTATTTCTTTAAGACACAATTGCAAATCAAAGAATCTCTGGACCCACCGATAACCTGTAATTAAGACCCCGCCCTTTTGAGATATCTCACCTTTTTGGGTCAAACCAATGTACACCTTCTATGCATTGATTTATGGTTTTACCTGCAATTCTCGTCTCCCTAAAATGTATAAAACCAAACCGTAACCTGGCTGTCTTGGGTGCATTTTCCCAGGACATCTTGAGACTATGCTCCTAATGCCATGGTAACACATATTGGGCTCACAATAAACCTCTTTAAATTATTTTACAGAGTTTGGGTTTTTTTCTATTAGCAGTCGTAACATGCTCCCTCCTACCATAGACCTTGTAACACTAGTTGCTTCCCCATCTGGAATGTTCTTTCTCCCTCTTCATTCTGTTTACTCGTCCTTCAATCTCAGCCTGCATTGCTGCCTCCAGGAAGCCTCCTTGACCTCTCTGACAAGGTTAAATCCCCTGTTGTAGGCTCTCATAGCATTTCTTTCTTTCTTTTTTTGAGACAGAGTCTCACTCTGTTGCCCAGGCTAGAGTGCCATGGCGTCAGCCTAGCTCACAGCAACCTCAAACTCCTGGGCTCAAGTGATTCTCCTGCCTCAGCCTCCTGAGCAGCTGGGACTACAGGCATGTACCACCATGCCTGGCTAATTTTTTCTATTTTTGATAGAGATGGGGTCTCGCTCTTGCTCAGGCTGGTCTTGAACTCCTGAGCTCAAACCATCCTTCTGCCTCGGCCTCCCAGAATGCTGGGATGACAGGCGTGAGCCACCAGACTCGGCCTCTCATAGCATTTCATAATGGCACATTTGAGTTCTGGTATTCCATTGACATTGACATTTATGTCAATGTCCATTGACATTTATATGATTATTTGGTTAATGCCTGCTTTTTCTACCGCACATGAGCTCCCTGACAGCAGGGACCTTTTCCAACTGTGCTCACCATTTTATCCCCCGTAACTAGCACAGTGCCTGGCACCCACCTCAATAAATGCTGCCTGTTCCTGAAACCCGAAATGAGATTTCCGTGGCAAGAGCAGTGACCTGTTCTATTTGTTGGCAAGAGGGGGCAGCAGAGAGCTGCCAGCGTCCAGGCCCCTGGCTTGTCGGTTAGAGTAGTAAATCCAGTTTGTCAGGCTGTTCAATCAGGAGTGGAGAAGGGGAGGGAGGAATGTCCAAGTGGAAACTGAGAAGCAAGAGGACAGATTATTCAGAAGAAAAATGGAGTGGCAGTGAGGAGCTCCTAGCTGGAGTCAGGTAGAGGAGGCAGGAGAGGGGTCTCAGCTGGGAGTGGTGCAGCGGTGACCCAGCACCCTGTTCATGCCTAGGCCTCTGGGGGGTTGGAAAGCGCCCTGCCCTGGCATCCCCGGAAGCCGTAATGATGCAGGCAGAGGTGGTATAGTGAGGGGAGAGACCGTTTCTTCTTGTTGGCAGCAGCCTTGTTTTGGAAGCTTCTGGCGTGGCAGGTGGAGGTAGTTCTATCCCTTGCATGGGACACAGAGCTAACAAGGTTGGGCTGTGGGACACAGGGAAGAAGTGGGGAGGGGCGTGGAAACTAACATTTTCCATGTAGCCTCTGTGTTACCAGCACAACACAGTCTGATGAGGCCAAATATTTTCCTCTTTCTAAAGATGAGGGTGCTGTGGCTCAGAAAGTCCAAATCATCCTGTGGCTAAACTGTGTTTTTAACCCTAATTTCCTCAGCTCCAAAACCCACGTGCTTTCTCTTGTACTCTGGTGACTTTTTTTTTCTTTTCTTTCTTTTTTTTTTTTTTTTTTTTTAGACAGAGTCTCACGCCGTTGCCTGGGCTAGAGTGCTGTAGCATCAGCCTGGCTCACAGCAACCTCAAACTCCTGGGCTCAAGCAATCCCTCTGCCTCAGCCTCCCAAGTAGCTGGGACTACAGGCATGTGCCACCATGCCTGGCTAATTTTTTTCTCTATATATATTTAGTTGGCCAATTAATTTCTTTCTATTATTAGTAGAGACAGGGTCTCGCTCTTGCTCAGGATGGTTTCAAACTCCTGACCTTGAGCAATCCGCCTGCCTCGGCCTCCCGGAGTGCTGGCCTCCCAGGCGTGAGCCACCGCACCTGGCCTCACTCTGGTGACTTCTTAAAGATTTTGGTAATGGCTGTTTTTTTACTTGCTATGCCTAAAGAAAAATCTACTCTTTTCAATTATGTGCCCTATTGGTAGATTCAAAATTTATACTAGAACTTACTATCCCTGTTCTTGTTGGCTTGTGGGAAATTAAGTGCACCATAAATACAAAATGTTGCACTTTAGGCTGACAGTTATATAATCTCTGATTGCCAACAAAGACTCAGAAGTTGAAATGTCCACGTTCTATCAAAAATTGCAAGAATTGGCCAGGCGCGGTGGCTCATGCCTGTAATCCTACCACTCTGGAAGGCCAAGGCGGGCGGATCGCACAAGGTCAGGAGTTTGAAACCAGCCTGAGCAAGAGCGAGACCTCGTCTCTACTATAAATAGAAAGAAATTAATTGGCCAACTAAAAATATATAGAAAAAGTTAGCTGGGCATGGTGGCACATGCCTATAGTCCCAGCTACTTGGGAGGCTGAGGCAGAAGGATCGCTTGAGCCCAGAAGTTTGAGGTTGCTGTGAGCTAGGCTGACACCATGGCACTCACTCTAGCCTGGGCAACAGAGCGAGACTCTGTCTCAAAAAAAAAAAAAAACACATTATGTTAAGTGTGATAATCCAGAAAAGGATAATATTGCATGATTCCACTTAAATGAGGCTTCTAGAATAGGTGAATTTATAGAGACTGAAAGTAGAAAAGAGGTTTACCAGGGACTAGCCAGGAAGAGTGAGGGGCATTCGGGAGTTATTGCTTAACGGGTACAGAGCGTCAGTTTGGCATGATGATAAAGTTTCAGAGATGGTGACGATTGCACAACAACGTGAATGTTTTTACTGACATTAAACTGTACACTTAAAAATGGTTAAATTGTAAATTTTATGTCATGTATATTTTACCGCTATAAAAAAAAGTAAATATGGTGATTGTAATATCAAAAAAGTGGCAACATTCTCAATTCACAGTTTTAGGGTTTGGTTAAATAAATTATGGTCCCTCCATACAACAGAGCACCCTGTACACGATGTTAGTCTATGTTGATCTGAAGATGTTCCGTAAGACTATACAAAATCATGTCCAGGATAATTTTATTTAGGCTGAAATAATAAAAATAAATAAAAGACAGCTTGAGCAAGAGCAAGACCCTGTCTCTATGAAAAATAGAAAAACTAGCCAGACATAGTAGCACATGCCTATAGTCCCAGCTACTCGGGAAGCTGAGGCAAGAGGATCACTTGAGCCCAGGAGTTGGAGGTTGCAGGGGGTTATGATAATGCCACTACACTCTAGCCAGGGAGACAGAGTGAGACCCTGTCTTAATTAATTAATTATTTAACGACTTGGGATCTGGCCAGTCATAACTTATTTGGCTACTTGCCCCCAGGAACTCTGATTAATAAAGAAGTTCATTTGAGATTATTTTGGGTGGAGGCCCTTCCAGAGGGGCTCTCATCAGAGTTTAAATTTGTGCCCTTTTTTTTCCTTTTTTTAGCAAAAGAAATGTCCAGCCTCACAGAATAAAAAGTGACTGGGAATCACTCGTCAGAAATCCTCAGGGAAACTGGGCACGGTGGCTCATGCCTATAATCCTAGCGCTCTGGGAGGCCAAGGTGGGAGGATCACTTTAGCTCAGGAGTTCCAGACCAGTCTGAACAAGAGCGAGACCCAATGTCTACTAAAAATAGAAAAATTAGCCAGGTGTGGTAGCGCACACCTGTAGTCCCAGCTACTCAGGAGGCTAAAAGCAAGAGGATCACTTGAGCCAGAAATTGGAGGTTGTAGTGAGCTATGATGACGCCACTGCACTCTACCCAGGGCTACAGAGCGAAACTCTTATCTCAAAAAAAAATCCTCAGGGAGTCTTTTGTAGAAGATGGATCAATAAGGAGGCCTTTGGCTGCAAGTAACAGCAGACCTAACAGCAGCTAAGCAAGAATATTCATTAATTATCTCCCATGAGAAGTCAAGAAATAAGCAGTTTCAAGGTTGTTTAATCCAGTGGCACCAAGACATCATGAAAGACTCCAGTGTTTCTCATCTTTCCTCTCTGAAATCTTTATAGTGTTGCCCCTTGGTCACTTATCTATTGCTGTGTAACAAATCCCCCCAAAAAAACTCATGGCTTTACACAAGAGTACTCATTTATCATCTCTTGTGGTTTCAGGGGTCAGGAATTCAGGAGCAGCTTAGACGGGTGGCTATGGCTCAAGGTCTCTCCTCTTTGCTGTCATCTGAAGGCTTGACTGGGGCTGAAGGCCCCTTTTCCAAGGGGCTCACCCACATGGGTGGCAGGTTGGCCCTGGCTGTCGGCTCCTCTCCACGTGGGCCCCTCCGCAGGACTGCTTGAGTGTCCTCGCAGCATGGTGCCTGGCTTTCTCCAAAGGGAGCAATCCGTAGGGACCAAACTGCAACATGGTTCATGACCTAGGCTTCCAGGTCTCTGTTTTGCTGTGGTCTGTTGGTCACACAGGCCAGCTGTGATTCATTGCGGGAGGGAACTAGCCAAGGGCACCAATGCCATAGTCTTGCAGGCTGGCTACCACGGCCTCCATCTTGAGGTGTGTCATCTCACACATAAGAAGGAAGAGGATTCCTCCTGAAGTGTGTTAGGGAGGAAAATCCTTTGTAGAAATCCCCCAGCTAGTGTCCCCTCAGGGCCCACTGGCCAGGATTCAGTCACCCGTCCGTGCCCCAGCTGCAAGCGAAGCTGGGAAGGTGGCCGCCTCTGTCTGTGAGGAAGAAAGGGAAAGATAACGTTTCCCACGGATGGCTAACCACCTCAGAACCTCTGTGTCTGGAGGGTTTAAACGAGCTCCTGGTGTGGCCTCCCAAGGAGGAGAGGAAATTTTGAGGTTCTGCAACTAGAAGGTGGCAGATGCTAGAAGCAGTCCCCACCTAGGGCTCCTGAAGCAAGCGGTGAATAGATAGCAGAAAGTGTGCAGGAAAAAAAGAGCTGCTGAGTTCTGAGAGCCGCGAACTTGGAATCTCAAGCCTGGAACTCTTGTCGCCGTTTGGCACGTTTTCCAAAAGCATCGTTCACCAGCGTGTCCTGTGGACTGATTAGAACCAGGCTTCAATAGCGACACCGTGAGGTCATGGGGAGCAATAGCAGTCATGAAGTATTCCAAGCATGGTGTAAGCCCCCCATATTTCTGAATAATTCAGGGTGGTCTCAAGATTCTGGATTTCTTGCCAATAAGGCATATGCAAGCGTGAACAATTAATTGGGAAAATAAGAGTTGTGACCATATTATATACCAAGTTGTGGAACTGACCATGTTTATAAAGTATATACACATGGCAAAACTGTGAAAGGCTATATCCCCAAGGGTTAACAGTACTTATCTCAGGCTCATAGAATTATAGATACATTTTTCCTTTATTTTTTTCTATCTTTAGTGGTCAATAATAATAGCAAACACTTACATAGCATATACCATGTGCTCAACACCTGCGAATGAGGAATGATAAACATACTTTATGATGAGGAAACTGAGGCACAAGGAGACTAAGTCACTACCCTGTCTGGCTCTGAACTCTGCACTCCTATTCTCTCTGCTCTATTCTCTCTCCTTGTCTTATTTGTGCATATTGATTTTTCTACAGTGTACACCTTGTCTAGTAAGAATAAGATTAGATATAAGAAAAGGAAAAGTAGTGGTATGTATAGCTTCTATTATATAATCAGAAACAAATAACGCTACAAAATGAAACAAAATACAGATGTGACGTGTGCTATCCATGCAGCTGCAGGGGTCAGGACTGCAGGTGCCACGTGGGTGTAGCAACACCAGAAAGGTCAGGAATTTGTGCCTGCAAAGGACTCCCCTCCCTCTCCTCACCTGGGCTCTCCTGATTTGATAGCAGTTTGGAAAATTCCTCCTTTCCCTTGGGACCTATACATACAAGGACCAGCAGTTAACAGGGACCTAGGTCTGGTGAGCGATGGGCCTGGACTGGGGATGGAGGGTGGCACACTGCAGGGAACGTGAGGAAGAGGAGCAAAGGACAAAAGGGGGAAGGAAAGAGGAAGTGGGCAGAGATGGATGAAAAAGGAGGAAGAGAATGCTCCAAACCCTCATCCTCAGCTCTCACTGTTCCTTGAGCTTTCAACACCCACCCCATGGGCTTCTTGATGCCACTCCCTGGTGTAGACTCCACTTGTCACCTCCTCCAGGAAGCCTCCAGGCTTGGCTAAGTGCATATATTTATTATGACACTGACTGCTCATTATTGGGGTTTTCTGGCTCCTCCACTGGTCTGGGATCACTTGAGGGAAAGGTGATGTCTCAGCCATTTCTGCTGGAGTCTGGCCCAGGCCTTGACCAGGGCAGGAAGACATGACAAGTGTTCTGAATGAGTGAATCTAGTTTCTCAGGTCTCCAGTATTTCTCTTTTTTTTCTTTTTGTTTGTTTTTTGAGACAGAGTCTTGCTCTGTCGTCCTGGCTGGAGTATAGTGGCTCAATCATAGCTCACCCAAACTCCTGGTTTCAAGCAATCCAGCTGCCTTAGCCTCCCACACAGCTGTGACTATAGGCACACACCACTATGTCTGGCTAAGTTTTTAATTTTTTGTAGAGACGATGGTCTCACTATGTTGCCCACTCTGGTCCCGAACCTCTTTGGTCCTCCTACCGTGGCCTTCCAAAGTGCTAGGATTACAGGTGTGAGCCACTGCACCTGGCTCAGCAAAGGTATTTATATCACCCTAGCCTACATCAGTAACATAACTAGCAAGCTATCCCCTTTTGAAAATACGACCCCACACTTCTTTTGGGACTGTGCAAAGGAAGTCTTGCATGCGCATGGAATACCTTCTCAAGTGTGCTCTCTGCACACAAGGGCATTTCTCTGCAGGGTGCCAAGTGTCTCTCTGGGATGTAGGGAAGTAGTAGTGCAGTAGTGTTCACAGCTCCCTTCCCCTGGGACTCAGGGCCAAGGAGCAGAGGACAGCCTGAGCAATGGGCCGGCAATACAGAGCATCACTCTGCTCTCCAGCAGGGGAGGTTTGCACCAACCAAGCCTGAGGGCCTCTCTCCTTACCTAGGGTGAATTCTTTTCCAGGAGGCAGCCTAGACCCTCATGCAAATAGTTAACGCCTGTCTTCCACATGTACCTAACCATAACTGAAAGCCACAGGAGGACATAGCTGGGACTCAAGCTTGAGTCCTCGCTACTAATGAAAGAATTTAGAGACCCAAGGGACACGAGGCTCAGGTTCTAGTCCCAGCTCTGTCTCCACGTGCTCCTTGCTCCAGCTATGACACTCCTGCCATCAGAGAGCAGAGGGAGAACCTGGCCCTAGCTCTGTTAGTTAGACTACTCACCCCCCGACACACACAAGCCACTGCAGAGAAGAGGCCCCCACAGCTGGCTTAGAGAGCAGGCCCCTGAGACGGTGTCTGCCCTGCTCTTGGCTCCGCTACCCTGGGAGCTGAGGAAGTGAGGTATCTGTGGCCCTGTAACAGGCAGCTTGAACTAGTTCTCTATTGCTGCTTAGCAGATTATCCCAAAATTGTGTGGCTTAAAAAATAATGATTTTATTATTATAAGAATTATACACCACGACCAGTGCATGCAAAAATATAGTTAGGTAGTTAGATAGAATAAACAATATTTGATAGCACAAAAAAGTGGCT
>CAUYRT010035930.1:0-29410 GCA_963574885.1 Lepilemur ruficaudatus
ACTTATCTTGTTACATTTAAAAATCTACTCTGTCAAAGTAGTCCTTAGAGTACATACATAGTGCTCCAACTGTATCTACGTACAACCAACACTCCATTTTGAGTGTATAATTAAATGATTTTCAGTGAATTTACCAAGGTGTACACAAGTAGTTGGGGAGCGGAATTAGGGGTCTCAATAGGGGAAAGGAATTCCTCGGAAATTGGAAAAGCTTTGAGATGGAAACCAGAGGCAATACCAGGTTGATGCTGCCAGGGGACTGCATCAGGGCCCATGGATCACAACTGGCTCCCACGGCTGGGGAGGGAGCCATCAGCCAACAGAGCACATAGCAAGCTCCAAGCACAGCAAGAGCTACTGAGAGCATTTCTCCTCCCAGTGGAATCAACACATCTCAGATGAGAATTCTGGAAGAGGAAGATAATGAAGCAGAGTTAGGTGTGGGGGCTTTGAAGTCTGCAGCCTCTGTTCAAATTCCAGCCTATATTTCTGTCTGCAAGAGCAACTTGTAGCCACTCTGAATCTGCAGCACAATCTCATGGCTGCCTTTGGTACCCTCAGAAGTCCCTTGGCATCCCCTTCTACTCTTCAGTGACCTCCCTCCCATCACTGAATCTTGCCCTCTGGAGAAATGGATTTGGGAAATGATCTTCAGGTCTAACTCAGTATCACAAACATCCAGATAACAAAGGTATTAGGCCAGAATCAAGGAAATGGGTTTTCTACAATGCTGGCTATTGATCAGAGACCCCTAGACATTGATTCTGCTTTTTCCCCACCAGACAAAGATGTAGGCATGAGTTTGTTTCAAAAAGCAGAAGAGCTTTTCAAGGTAGAGATATTTGTAAACCTTCTCTTAAAAGAAAATACAGAAATTGTAAATTCTTTAACAAAGATGAGACAAGCCTTGATTTAAAAAGACCTGTGATGCAGCAAGAAGGGACCGATTCCTGTGTGCAACAGGAGTCTACTCTGTACAGACAATGTCACCTGCAGCTGCACACTACATCATGGAACCGGGGGCCAGTGAAGGTGGGCTAGAGGTACTCTGTATCGATGCCCATGCTGCCTGGACTCCTTGCTCTCAATAAGTGCCTGCATCCTTGAATAATTAAGTCAGGAATTTGATGTAATCTTTCATACATGTGTGTTACAGGTATGTGTGTGTTCGTGGTCTCTTTCTACCAATTCACAGATTCTCACTGCATTTCTCCCATTTTCCTTCAAGAGTTTCCTCTAAGCTTGTAAGCTAGGACCCATTTGTATGAACCACACAGCCGCCCTTGTATCGGCAGCAGGAGCCACTTTCTGAGTGGGACCCTTGGAAGAATGAGCGGAGCCGTGGCTGACCAGCCCTGTGCGTGGGTCCAGCTGGAGTCAGCTGGGCTCTACTCCACACGGCGCTTGGCTGTCGCCAGCTCGCTTCAAGTGGAGGATCCGGCACTTATTTTAGGTCCTTATAAATAATACATTTTGTCATCTTGATTCTTCAAGGCCTTCTTTCAAGCTATTTTTTCCTCTTTGGGAAAACCACTATTACTCTACGAGACAGAGTTGTTCATAAATCAAGAGGAGTTCCAAGTGACCAAAGCCTGACTTCCTAACTTCAGAAGAAGTGGGCAGCCACCAAGCCTGATTACTCAGAGAAGAAGCTGGTCTCATGCAAGAAGAGGATCTTACTTTAAGAATGAAAAAAAAAAAATGTTCACAACATCTAATTCTTTGACCTTTGACCTTTGACCCATAAAGTCTGAGCTTTAAATACCACATTCAACCCCTGCCTCCCTGAGAGTCTCCACCAGCTTGTTATGCTCAGGAAGATGCGAGGTTCTTACTATCTGCAAATAGGGGTAAAGCCACCTTTCATGTGGAGCTGTCCAAGTGTCTGGTATCATAAAGTCAAGGCTCAATATGTGAATTCTTTTTTGACTTTTTTTGTCCCTTGCAGCTCCCAAGAAGACACATTTGTGCCTTGAAAAAGTGTTACTTTCTTTTGTCTTCATGACCATGAATCACTGAAGACATGTTCTCCAATTAATATGGCACAAAGAAACCTGGTCGTACAGTGGATAGAGTGCTGAACGTAGAATCGGATAGCCCAGGGCTTGAATCTTGGCTCTGCTACTTGTTATGTGATCTTGGCAAGTGTCTTAATCTCTCTGGACTTCAGTGTCCTAATCAATAAATGGGATAAACCATTAACTTTACAGTCTCTCTCAAACTTTAAGGTACATATGAATTGCCAGGGAATACTGCTAAAATGCAGATTCCAATTCACCAGGTCTCAAGTAGGGCTTGAAGTTCTGCATTTCTAATTAGCACTTGTTGAGACCCCTGGTTTGTGGACCACCTTTTGAGTGGGACGGATATGGATGGTCAGGGCATGCTGTAGGTTGTAAAGGGCTATGTCTCCTTAAGGTCTGATACATTAACCATTGTCATTTTACCCTCACACACACATCCTTCTAAAACTCAACTTGGACTGCGAATCCTTGATTCTTTGTAGACAAGCATAATAGTGATTATTTATATAGTAAAATAACAGGGGCTGGGAAAACCAGGTGTCACCAATCTTTTCCCCCTACCACCCAAGAAAATCAACAACTAACCAACAAAGCACAACACCATTCCTATCAGTTGTCAGATGTAAAAAGCAAATATACAAACAAACAAAATTTCAGAATAGCTTAAAACTACTTCAGATTAAAATTTTGGGGGATAATAATGTAAACCACATCTTTCCTCAAAAAAGCACTGTTTTAAACCCCAGTGTTTATGACTAAACTGAAGTGTTGATTTAGAGGATGAAAGCAGGTTTTGGTAGGTTCAAGAAGAAAAAAGCCAAGAACACTGTGTTCCTGAGATTGGTTTGATGGAGGAGGAGGGGAAACTGAGGAGAGGATTTAATGGAATGGAAGAAGAAAGCTAGTGACAAGGACTGTGAGAGGGGCTTTCCTTCGTAGAACAATCCTATGCTCCAGGGCCGCCTCCTTCGTGATACCACTCATTCCTCACAACCCCAGATAGAGCTGATTCCTGCTCTTGTTGCCAAAACACTAATACTCACCCTTCTACCCACCCTGGAGCCAGTGTTTACCACATCATATTGAACGTTCAGATCGATTTCCAACCCCTAAGGTCAGGGACCATACCTTATTTATTTCTATATCCTCAGCTTGGCACGGTGCCCTGGCACATATTAGACACTCAGTGAAGGATACTGATTGAATGCATGAGGTGGAAGATAATGAAGAGTTAATGACTTTTCTTCAGGGTTTGTCTTTCCTGGAGGTATTCATTCATATATTCACTCACTTGGTTTCTTAGTCCATTTTGCGCTACTATTAATAATTAATATAACAGAATACCACAGACTGGGTAATTTTATATTAATAATATAATTATTAGTATTATTTTCAGAGACAGGGTCTCAGTCTGTCACCCAGGCTGCAGTACGGTGGCGCAATCATAGCTCACTGCGGTCTCAAATTGCTGGCCTCGCCCTCCCAAAGTGCTGGGATTACAGGTGTGAGCCACCACTCCTGGCTCTGGGTAATTTTAAAGAACAAAAATGCATTGGTTCACAGTTCTGGAGGCTGGGATGTCCAAGAGCAAGATGCTGGCATCTGGTGAGGGCCTTCTTGATGTATCACAACATGACGGATGGTAAGAGAGTGAGGGAAAGAGAGGATGAACTCATTCCCTCAAAATCAGCATTAATCCATTCATGAGGGCAGACCTAAGCACCTCTTAAAGGTCCCACCTCTTAATACTGTTACAATGGCAACTAAATTTTAATATGAGTTTTGGAGGGGACAAACATTCAAACTGTAGCACTTGGTAAACATATATTTTCCAAGTGTGATTACTCAGACCATTTGCCAGTTTTTAGTATACTTCAGTCTGAGAGTTTCAAACTTTCTTGACCCCAAGACCATAAACTTAATAATATATAATATTATATAACCTTATAGTATCTTCTCAAAGTTTTCTATTTTCGCAGTAAATTAAATATATAAATAAATTTTCCCATATTCAAACAAGGAAACTGAGGTCCAGAAAAAAAATTAAATGCTCTAAAGCAGAGTCTCAAACTTTAGGTAGTAAGAATCACTTGGGCACTTATCAAAAATACAGATTCCTGGCCCCTACTCCCAGAGATTCTGATTCAGTAGATATAAGATGGAGCCCAGGAATCTGCATTTTAATGTTCCCCAGGTGATTCTGAGGCAGGTCATCTACAGACCTACGGCAACATCCCTAAGCAATTAAAGCTTAGCCCAGCACCCACCATCAGGCTGGGTGCCTGGCCTATTCTGGAGCTCATCACGGGTTGTGTCAGGGCTTTGACTCCAAACCTAGAGTCACAGGATGAGAGGCAAGTCCCACATATAGCACCTTCACAGGGCCTGGTGAGAAACCCAAAACCAGGGACACTCAGACAGTGATGGCAATTCCAAGGGCCATACATAAAACCATGAAGCCAGAATGGTGGGTGGTAAATGGATCACATTTCTCAGGGCTTAAGACCTGGAAGGCGAGGTTCTGGAAGAGGACCAGGACCTCTAGGCAAGAGGAACAACAACAACAAATTACCAAGAAGCTCATTCCAGGAAATACTGAGAGTGTCTTGATGTATCTATTTTTGGATTTGTACCTCTTTCTTTCTCACTTTGAGGTAGCTTACCAAATGGAACCCGATAGAATAATTCAGTAAAGAGCAGTAACTGAAGACAGTACAAGTAGATTTCTCCTTGTCTGTTTTTCACATCCAAGCCCTGCTCACCAGACCTCTGTGTTCTCTCGCATCAGCTGCTTTCTTGTCAGCCCACTTCCAATGCCCTAATTAAAGATCTCCTGCATTACCTTTCATCTGAACTATAAAAGCCTCCCAAGGCTCTCCCTGACTCTCGCCTCTCCTCTTCCCTCAATCTACCTCCCCTAGAAAGCCTTATTAATCTTCCCAGCACATAGAGCTCATCAAAGTGCAAAAAGACCACTGCAGTAGAAGCCAGACCTGGCCCTGGCTCTGGCTCCAGCACCATCCTTTACTACTTGTCTGACCCTCGGTTAGTAACTTTCCTTTTTGGATTCAGCCTGATTTTTTTCGCTTGTTTGTTTGTTTGAGACAGGGTCTTGCTCTGTTGCGTGGGCTGGAGTGCAGTGGCACAATCACAGCTCACTATAGCCTCTAACTCCTGGGCTCAAGTGATCCTCTCGCCTCAGCCTCCCAAAGTGCTGGGATTACCAGTGTGAGCCATCATGCCCGGCTGGGATCCAGTGTGTGTATGCGTGAGTTAGAGTACTGGACTGGGTCATATCCAAAGTCCTTCCAACCCTAAGATTTTATGTGGCACTCCTGCTTAAAAATTATTAGTGACAACTTATTGCCTATAGAATTAAATATATAAATGCCTTACCTGGAACATTTAAGGAGGGGGCCCTCTGTGATGATCTGGCCCCAACTTTTTAAAAACATTATTCTCCTTAGTCAAACTGAAGTATTCCCACTTCCCTAAACATGCCTGGAGTGTTTTGCTTCTTCAATGCTTTTGTCATTACTACTACACTTATTTCAATATGTATGATACCTGTATTTCTTGAGGTCCAAATCAACGGATCTTCTTTAGGTTTTCCCTTTGTGCCCCTGGCGTTTTCCTCCTCTGACCCCCCCTTAGTACTTCTCACAGCTAGAATTTCAGTTCCCCCTGGGTCTGGTTCACATACCCTATTGTCAGCTCCTGAGAGCAGTGTGTGTATCTCCCACCCAGTTAGCACAGGGCCCTGCACAGAGAAGGGCCTGACGATTGTTGGATAAATGTCAGAAAGTGGAGGACCCCTTTTCATTTAGGTCCTGAATTTCAGTGGCAGCCAAGGCAGAAAGGGGGACACATTGGACAAATAGTTTCCAGACTTATGAAAGGAGGAATATAAATTCCTATTTCAGTGAACAACTTCTTGAAATCAACCCCAAGAACACAAGCCATAAAAAGGAGCTACCAAGCTTGGCAGTGCAACATGTGCTTTGCTCACGAAGGCCTGAGATGATTTTTGCTGCCAACAACAGCTTGGGCTGAGGTGCTCAACTTGGTGGCTGCAGCGTGGCTGAACGCTCCAGGCAGTTACACAGCACAGTCACAGCACATCCTCATAGCCACAAAGGCTCAGTTTGAATTCTGAGCCCGAGGGTTGTGGTAAGAGGCAGGCTCCCTACCAATATGATATACTTGGAAGGGATTTACTCCTCTGACCACTCCGAGCCCTGGATCTGGACTGTCTCAACTTATTCTCTGTCCACCTGGGTCACAGTCAAGTGTGTATATGTTTTATCTCCCTGACTAGACTGTCAGCTCCTGCCTGGAAGGATCTGTATCTTGTTCATCTTCCTATCTCCCACATGCCAAGCACAAAGCCCTGCTCATAGCAGATGTCAATAAATGTTCTCTGGATGAATGCTCAAATTTAGATCAAATTGACTCAAATCCCAGTTAAAATTCCCAGCCAGGAAGAAAAGATTTAATTCATTTTTTTCTTTCCTACAAAAAGGACAATCTTGCTATTTAATATAACCTAATACATTCTCTTCACAACTCTAAGACAGATGCAAGTTCTGTTTTTAGAAGGCATATCTGAGATTTTGTAAAGTAGTGCTTGGTTTTGATATTTTATTCTGATTAAATTTGAGACATCAGAAATATGAGCGATGACTTAGCTTGCTCTGAACTATTCTATTCATCATCCTAGAATCCTAGGATATCAGAGTATGAAGGGCCTTAGAGACCAATCAAGTTGTTATACAACTGAGAAAACTAAAATTCAAGAGCTGGGATTAGAACCCAGATTGGATGGTTGACGGTTGGGTAGATAGTTGATTAATTTCCTTTCCCTGTTCAACAAACATCACTGAGCACATACCATGTGCCAAGTCCTGTTCTGGAGGATAGGGAAACAGAGCTGGCAAAGACAATCACAGCCACCTTTGAGTTCCCAGACTAATGGTTACTTCCTGATTCCTAAGCCTGGGACATTTTATCTTCTTCAAAAGAGTTAAACTGTGCCTTCCAAAGAGCTTCCTGGGGAAAAGGACCAATGTCCACTGGATAAGAAGGCCTTGCATTTACTGGAGCACTACACTTCCCTGTGGGTCAAGGGCATCCATTCAAGGGCTACTGGACTGGGCTTATTTAAAAGCCTCACGCTTCCTGCCTAGGTATTGCCCCCTTCCAGGACTCAGTGGGAAACGGGGATTTGATTGGTTAGCACTCTGTAAGGCAGCTATTTTCTTTCCATCGACTAGACCTTGGCTTTAAGACCTCTGTTGGTTCCTGGATGCCTAAAGGATTAAGTCCAATACCCTCAACAGGCCACACAAGGCCCTTCGTGGTACAGCCAACAACTTTACACATCAGCCCATATCTCACCAACACACTGACATATTTTCTATTTCTTGAAATATACTCCTTTCTTTAAAGATTCTGGGCCTTTTCAAATGCTCTGCCCTTTTTCTGGAATGCTCTCTTGTCTAACTCCCTTCTGAGGACCAGTTTCTCTGTGAAGCCTTCCTCTACTGTCCCTATGAAAAGTTAGTCTTCTCCTTCAAATTCCCACTATTGCTATACTCCCCTCTGCCATTATACCAGCTCACTAAGATTCATCTGTCTACATGTCTACATCCTTTAAGAGAAAGGGGGTCCGAAAGAGCAAAGCCCTGTCTGATTCACTACCAGCAGAACACTAGCCACAGATAAGGCACTTGCTGTAGGACTGGTGAACGAATGAATTTTTTAAAAATCCCTCCCCTTTTTACTTCTCCAAGCTATCCTTTGAAAGTGCAAGAGCTAGCCTCTATCTATATGCTCTCAAGTTTACAGAGGTACATCCTAGCACCTCTCAAGTCTGTCACCTCTCAAGTCCAATCACTACCAGGAGATGTCCTTCCCCTCTTTCTCACCACACCCTACTCCTCGCCTCCAAGTTTAGGAATTGGAATTAGGTATTAGTTTGGCCTACACTAATTGGGTAATATAGCACTTACTATTATGCCTAACACAGGGTCTGGCTAAGAGTAAGTGCTAAATAAACAAATATTTATTGAAAGCCAAATGAACAAATTTTTGAGGATCCCCCAAAATAAGGCTCCTATTTTTATCTAGGATCTACTGAATACTCCTCCTCAAACATTAAATAATAGTTAATGCTATAGTTTGGATGTTTGTGCCCCTAAACCTTATGTTGAAATTTTATCCCACTATTGGAGGTGGGGCCTAACTAGAGGTGTTTGGGTCATGGGGTAGATCCCTCAGGAATAGCATGATACCCTCCTTGGGTGGGATGAGTGAGTTGTCATTCTTTTAGTTTCCAAGGAAGCTGGTTGTTAAAAAGAGCCTGGCATCTCCCTTCTCTCTTTTGCTTCCTCTCTTGCCATGCAATCTGTGGATACACTGGCCTTCATCTTCCACTATAAGTGGAAGCAGCCCAAAGCCCTCACCAGAAGCCGAACAGATGGTGACATCATGCTTCTTGAACAGCCTATAGAACCATGAGCCAAACAAACCTCTTTTCTTTATAAATTACCCAGTCTCAAGTATTTCTTTATGGCAACACTAAATGGACTAAGGCAGTAAACTTCAGAGCATAACACCAAAAGTCAGAAGACCTGGGTTCCAGGTCACTTCCATATGTGGCCTCTCATGAAACACAACATAACAACATGGAAGGGTCTAGACAAAATGCCAAAATAAGGGAAACAACCTTATTTTGGGAAGGGAATTTTCCTTAGAGAAAGTCAGGAAGGAAGACATCCTGTGGCTAGAGAGGCCAGAGTAGGCTTTAGAGTTCCAGAACATAGCCCTGGGGCAAATGTCAGGGCTACGATGCAACATGCCAGGGAAGGATGATGTTTCCTGACCTGGCATAAGACTAAACAGGCGGTATCTGACAGAGAGCTCAGATCAGAGACTTGAAGTGGCCTCCGGGGGCGGGGCTGAGTGTGATGGAAAGAGCTGTGGAGAGGACTTAAGCATGACCTCAGCCTCTAAATGCATTCAGTGGGATGCAATGGAAAGAGCACTACATTAGAAGTCAAAGGGGGGACTGCAGAAAGGAGATGAACATTGACCGGGCACCTCTCTATCCATGCTCTGTGCTGGGCAGTTTACACACATTACCTCATTCAGTCCTTATCACTGCCCTCCCAGGGAGATAGCAATAGTCACATTTTATAGAGAAAATGGGGCTCAGACAGGCAAAGTTGCTTTAGTGCTCTGAATTTCAGGATGCTTATCTGTAAAACAGATAATAACCAAACCCCTCTCACAGGTCTACTGTAAGAATGCAATGAGATACAGTGTAGAGCACCTACCACCATGCCAGGTGCTTTGTAAATTTTATTATAATTATTAATACTAATAGCTACTTATAATATTAATAATAACCAGCTTGCACAAGGTCACATAGCTCATGAATGCCATAGTGGAATGTGAATGCTGGATGGTGTTTCATTGTGTCAGACTCGTCCACAGAAGACCAGGATTTGACAAGCAGTTCTGCCTGACCTCAGACAAACCATTGCATCTTGCAGAGCGATGTTCTCTTAATCTGAATAAAGGGGCCAAGAACTCTGCCCTTCAGAGCCCACAGGGATGCTGGGCAAAAATGCAGGGCATAACTGGTGAGCACGTATCTGCATTATGCATATACATGGGAACTGTGCCAACTATGATGGATACCCTGAACAGGGAGACAAGTGTCTTCAGGTTGGTATGACTCTATTGTGCTAGATGGTTACATATGAAGCCAGAGCCTTGCATGAGGTGCCAAGGATTTTGCAGGCAGTGAGTGGCCTCTAGTTTACAGTGACTGTGCCAGCCCCAACAAAAGGTTAGTCTATATCTTGTTACTGTTCCCTGAAATATAAAAACAATGGGAACCTCCTAAGACACTACAGAAACGCACTTTGAGATTTTATCCAACACATTAGAAAAAAAATTCCTCACAAAATCAGTGTTAGGAAAGAGCTGGCATGGGAAAGGGACATAGCCAGAATTCTTCCAGGGGTCAGATTGCAAGCAACATGCCACTCTCGGCACCTGAAAGGATTTCTCTGTAATGAAGACTGAGTTATTTGGTAGAAACTTAACCTGGGTGGGCCGTTTGCTGAGTGGACGTCAGTCTTCAGGCCAAAACAGGACAGTGTGTCCCAGCCCACCCCAAGCTACCAGTGAGCTGACACATGCCCTGCATTTGTGCTCTGGGAAGCAACGAATGTTCTCCCTGCTCAGAACACGTGGACCAAAGCCATGTGCACACACCACAGAGCCACCAGCTGATCAGAGGCAGCTGATCAGAGGCACCACAGGCTCTTGTCTCCTTACATCCTGGGGTGCTGGCTGCTAGGCTTAACTCATCTGACCCTGATACACACAAAACTCTGCAAGGTATTATGAACCTGGGAAAAGAAGATTCAGAGAGCAACTTGCCTACGTCACATAGCTAGAAGAGGTGGTGCCGGGATTTAGCCTAGGTCCCTCTGACTTCAAGGACACATCGGTCCTTGGCAGATTTGCCTAAGACAGACTTATTTTCTAAGATACAAAACAAAGCCAAGAAATCAGAGAACCTTAGAGCTGTGATTCTCAGTCCACTATCCTACACTGGGAAGCAGTCCCTCTGTCTCACCCGACACACGTCACCCAGCCTCTGCAGGAACACCTTTCCTAACAGGGGCTTACCATCTGCTCCAGCTGTAAGCAGTTCTTTGTTCCACTGACAGAGAATGCCAGCTTCCCATGAGTGCCTAAACTGGCATAAATATCACCCCCCACTGCATTGCATTTTAGATATACCAGAGGATTTTTAAAAAGGATACCATGCTCTCTTTTGTGATGATAATCACTGTTGAGAATTCATGTGGCTTGTGAGTTTAGATTTTCATAAGGCAAATGTTCTTAGAGGATGCATCTATTCCACATGGGTATTCACAGATCCTGTCACATGGTGCCACGGCTGGATGACCCCATCTCCCTCTGCCCATCTCCCCTTCCTGCCCGCAAGTCCAGCTCTTCTCAGTCATTCTACAGGAAGACACAAAGCCTGCTTGGATGCTTTGCTCACCTGGATATGAAGAGATGCTTTCAGGCAACAAACCAGAACACAGGGTGGGGTGGGGGAAGCTCGGACTGCCCAGCTGGGCCCCATTCAAAGTGCAGTACTGAGGCAGATGTAGTTACTGTCTAGGGGGACTCTGCAAAAGAGCGGTCCCCAGAGACAGACTGAGGAGTTGCAGCTGCAGAGGAGGCCCCTGAAAAACCAATCCTCTGAACTCAAGGACATGTCCCTTGATGAAAGTCAGCAGCCTGGCATCCTAGAGATTTGTATTCAGAGAAAGGGCAGCATCCTGCCTGGTGTCTCTAAGATCATGAAAACAGCAATGCCAGATGGGTTCTGGGGGTGTCACTTCCCAAAGAACCAGGGGTCCTTTCTGACCTGACATTGTGCCTGCCACATAATAGATACATATTAATAGCAAATATTTTAATTAATAGATGAATAAAGAAACGAATAAAAGCACACACATCAAACACAAATATCTCACCCACAGATTTTGATAAAACATCCCAAACAACATGCATCAATATCTGAATTGTTTCCTCTAAAGAAGCAGATTCTCTCCCCAAACTGTTCATATTCCTCCTTAGGCTAAATTCTCCGACAGCATCCCTTTTCAGAATATTCTAGTAAGGAAACAGGGGTTTTCCCACAAGGGGTGGGAAGCAAACAGTGAGTCCTCAGACCAACTACTAAACAAGCCTGACCCCCAGAGAGGCTATATCTGGGTCAGATTGCCCAAAGGCATTCCCAGGCCATTGTGTCCTACCCTTGGTGGCCTTGGGCATGGAACATCTATACTTGGATATCTAAAAGATATCTCCAGTGCCAAATTGAGCGCAGTGCTCTCCCCATGTGTAACACATACATGCTCACCTCTGCTCCAAATCCTTCAGTAGTCCCCATGAGCTTAGAATAAAGAGGAAAAAGTCCTTAACAAGGTCCACAAGGCCCTGATCTCTGTCGTCAGCCTATTCTCTGTACTTAAGTCATACTGACGTCTCAGTTCTTTGAAAGCACTAAGCTGTCTCTCACCATAGGGGCTATATTGCTTCACATGTCTAGAAAGCTTTTCCCGTACCCCACCCCTCCCTTCACCTAATTATAATAACTCCTATTGATCCTTCAGATCTCAGCTCAAACGTGGCTTCCTCAGCAAAGCTATCTTTGATCACCTGAAGTAGGTCAGGACCCCTGTTACAT
The DNA here is from genome assembly GCA_963574885.1 of Lepilemur ruficaudatus. NCBI lineage: Eukaryota > Metazoa > Chordata > Mammalia > Primates > Lepilemuridae > Lepilemur > Lepilemur ruficaudatus. The sequence continues at coordinate 12,310 of CAUYRT010035930.1, forward strand.
GCTCTCATGGCACCTTGTCCCTTTCTTTCATAGCATTTACCCTAGTTTGTAATTTTACATGATTGGTACAATTATTTTAAAAGTGTCTGAGTCCTCCCATAAGACTGTAAGCTCCTTGAGGGCAGGGATCACGTTTGTTTTATCGCCATAGTATCTCTAGCTTTTGGCACAAGGCCTGACACATACGAGATAGTCAATAAAAACCTGCTGATGAATAATAAAATGCAGCTCTTCTCTGAGTTTATTCCAACTAATCATATCAGATCTCTTTCTAATACCATTTTTGAGGTGCTCTGGAGTCTGCCTTAGGCTAACAGAAACTGTTGATATTTTTGCCACCTCATCCCTCTGGTAGCCACTACAGTGGCCTGTCTTCCACAGATGAAGAGCTCATGGCATTGCCATCATGGCCATCATCACCACTATCACGTACTGAGGATTTACTTACCACGCATTAAGCACTATGCCAAGTACCACCCAACATGTGGTATTCACTTAATTTCCAAAGTACTATGAGGGAAACACTATTAGCCCTATTATGCTGATGAAGAAACAGAGACTCAGAGAGGATTTGCTAAAATATGGTGGGGCCAGGATTTGAATTTCAGTCAAACTCTAAATTCTGCAGTCTTAATCATAACCTACTGCCCTATAAAATGGGCTAATAATAACTACTCATAGTGATGTCAAAGGATTCAAGCAGAGTAGGCACTCAGTAAAGGGTGGCTGTTATTATTATTGTGGTGCTGGAGGCACTGTGGGGAGAGGTAACCATTTACCATTTTTCCCAGAAGAGAACTAATCTAGTTGCCTTCTGGGGCTGAAACAGCTGGACTTGGTTTGAAAAAGAGACTTTTGTGAAAAGCAGCATGCTACGGCAGTTCCAACATAGAGAGTGTGGAGAGGGGAGTTGCTATGCTAACAAAACCAATGCAAAGATCTCTAGCTCTGGGAACTAACCATTTGGAATGAACTGGGGTTTCTCATGGCAAGCCCAGACATCAGACCTGCATGGGGAACGCAAACCTACAATAGTTCCTTGAATTTCTTTTGCTATTTCTCTCTCTACCTCCCTGTAGCACACAGTAACAGAGAAAGCACACCACATATGGAAGTCAGGTGATTTTAAGTGTGAATTCTGATGTGCCCAGGGTTGAACAAGTGTGGATCCCCCAAGGTATCTGAGCCTCAGTGTCCCAGGAAGCCAGGAGATGACAACAGATCATTCTGTCATCCTCTGTGGACTGGCTTGGGGATGATCCCTTCTTCTGAGTTTCCTTCCCCGCTTTTCCTGTCCCTCACCATTGGGCATGTAAAGGAAGAAAAGAAACTAATATATTTGAGTTCCTACTGTATGTCAAGCACTTTACACCCATATTCCCATGTAGTAAGTCAATCCTTATAACAATCTTAAGCAATAGGTGCTATTAACTTTATTTTACAATCAAAGAAACTAGTTTGAAGAGATTAAATGACAGGATAAATCACTGCACAGTAGGAGGAGGAGTTGAGATTCAAACCCAGTTTTGTTAGGTTCCAAAATCTGTGCTCTTTCTGTTTATCATTATCAGAAGAAATTTATAATGACTGAGCCTGCAGGAAAAATTATGGAAATTACTTGGATGCGTATAAGTGATAGTAAAGCCAAGAAAGCTCATTCATTCCCTCCTTCTCTCCATTACCCTCTGCTGACTGAGCACTTCCAGTGTGCCAGACATTGTGCTGGATGCCAGGCATATAAAGATGGTAAGATACAGCCTCTCTTCCTGAGAGGCTCACAGTCTAGTGCGGGAGCAATCTAGGACAAGAAAAGGACAAGAGAAAATCTGAAACTGAACAAGAGAGAGAAAGCAGAGGATCCTAGAACATCAGAACCAGAGGGGTTCTTGGAAGACGACTACTTAAAACTTGGCTGCATCACCTGGAGAATTATCACAACTAAAAATGTACATGTACCCAATTCCCAATTCTACAAATCTAGAAGTGGGCCCAGGAATCTATACATTTAATAATTACCCCACATGACTGGACAGAACTGATTCATGGGCCAGGGGACTAAAACCACTGATCCAGCCCCTTCACTTTGTAGGTATGGGAGCAGAGGGACAGAAAGGGGAAGTGAATTAACCCAAGGACACACAAGAAGTCAAAGCTTCAGACTTAGGCATCCAGCTCATAGGCAAATGACTTGAAGTCAGTTTTAAAAATAGCATGGGCCATGTACAGTGGCTCATGCCTGTAATCCCAGCATTTTGGGAGGCTGAGGCAGGATGATCATTTGAGCCCGGGAGTTCAAGACCAGCCTGAGTAGCATAGCAAGATCCTATCTCTAGAAAAAATTTTTAAAAATTAGCTGGCATGGTAGCATGTGCTTGTAGTCCCAGCTACTTGGGAGTCTGAGGTAGGACGATCACTTGAGCCCAGGAATTTGATGTTACAGTGAGCTATGATGACGCCATTGCACTCTAGCCCAGACAACAGAGAGAGATTCTGTATAAAATACAATATAATATATAAATAGACTGATTTTATTTTTACATATTATATATACATTTATAAGTGCACATGACATATTTTATGTACATGGATTAGTTATCTCTTTAAGGACAATGTTATATCTCTACTGGAAAATTATTTTTTTACAAAAGTAAAGCATGGAAAATAACAAATCAACTTAGGAGACTAAAACTATACATGGATACTCACGATGGATATACGCTTCGATAATCAAGATCAGTATTCTCAGCCTCTCCTACCTCTGACTACCTCCTTCCTAGGTGATCACGATAAGGCAGAAAACTATAAATTAATCAAGAACAGTGTGTCAAGATGCTGGTTCCCAGACTGAGAGAAAGGAAGAACAATAGACAATAGGCACTTTAATATTTGCTAAAGCCTTGCTATACTCACAGCATCTTTCTCTGCCCAGAGGGGAGATGTCTTGGTCACTGAAAAAGGGATGGGTCTCCTGCTGCCAGCTTCTCTGCAGTGAATTTGACCCTCTTGCCTCACAAGAACATCTGTCCTTCTAGCTTTCAATTCCTTTCATGGGCAACATGTAGGAGCCAGGCATGGGCCAGTGGTATAGAGTGGCTCTGAGCCAGTGAGGGGAGGCAGGCCCTTCTGCAGGTCGTCTGTGAGCTCACTCAGCAGCTTCTCATCGGTCACCTTCACCCAGTGCCCTTCTTCGGCAGTTTCACTGCGGTTTGCCTCTGTATGTGCTTGTTTGTTTGAGAACTCTGTTGGCAAATTCTACATGCTATGCTTCAACTTCTTCATGTCCATCTTTTTGGCAGTCTTGGCATAAAAAATTTCAATCTTATTTACCTTCTTGTGCCCAGCTATCAAAGCCTACTCCTTCCTCTTCTACTCTCAAGCCACGGGCTCCAGGGCTGACAAGGGAGGCCAGAGCAGTGGTTAGAGAGGTAGACAGGGGAGACTCAGGAGAGCTGTCAGAAAAACCAGAGGCAGAAAGGATTCCAAGGAGGGGCTCCTCAGCAGTACTGAGTTACCAAGCAGCCTCAGTAGGACTGGAGTGATACCTGGGCTCAGCTGACTGGGTTCCCCATCCTGGCTCTGCCACTGATATACTGGGAAAGTTACGCCCTTCTTTTAGCCTCATTTTTCCCATTTTTAAGTGAAGAAATTGAATTAGCTTGTGTCCATGGTTCCTACCCAGATCTTGAGATTTCCCCCCTTTTTTTTTCTCTTTGGCATTGGATACAAATGACTAAGATTGACACTAATATTCAATAATAAATGTTTATAATCTAGAACCATAGACTCTGAAATCTTACAGCTAAAAGAAATTGACCAATCCAATTTTCACTTTCCTATTCATTTAATAAGGAAACTGGACCAGGCGTGGAGGTTCATGCCTATAATCTTAGCACTGTGGGAGGCCGAGGCAGGAGGATTGCTCAAGGTCAGGAGTCCAAGACCAGCCTGAGCAAGAGCGAGATCCCGTCTCTACTAAAAATAGAAAGAAATTAGCTGGACAACTAAAAATATATAGAAAAAATTAGCTGGGCATAGTGGTGCATGCCTGTAGTCCCAGCTACTTGGGAGGCTGAGGCAGGAGGATTGCTTAAACCCAGGAGTTTGAGGTTGCTGTGAGCTAGGCAGATGCCATGGCACTCTAGCCCAGGCAACAGAGCGAGACTCTGTCTCCAAAAAGAAAAAAATAAAATAACGATCAGGGAAAAAAATAAAATAACGATAAGGAAACTAAGGTCTGGGGAGGACTGTAAGTTTTATGAGGGCAGGAACTACCTGCCTTGCTCTCCATTGCATGCCTGGCACATTTTCAAAAATGTTTGTTGAATGAATGAATGAACAGATAATCTTCCTTCAAGGTCATTCAACCTGGTGCAGGAGAAGTATCCTCACTCCTTGCCTGGAGGTAGAGAGCAGATAAGACAGAAGCCTCAGGCTGATTCTGGCCCCTGGAGGGATGGTGCTCTCCAGCTGGAGAGCCAGAACAGAGCCAGGAACAAATTCTCAAGGCTGGTGGTGCCAGCAGCGCTTGGCCACAAAGTGGGCTTCTACTGGAGTCCTCCGTGCTGTGCATAATGAATCACGATATGTCAATTACCGCATTCTGTTAACAAGCTCATGTCCGCCTGTGCATCGCCAATGAGTGCCCTGCGATTTGCCACAGATCTGCAGTTAATATGTGGCAGAACAAGTGCAGCAGAGGATTTTGAAACACTCCAGGCCCAGGGAAATCAGGTGGTTGATTTGTTTTTGGCAACTACTGGCCTTGACAACTGGGCAGCAGTATGTAGGGATGTACTCTCTCTTCTCTGGGGAAAGGGTCTGTGTCCTCGGTATCCTTTCCTGTCCTGATTCAGATAAATCCAGATGGAGAAAGCCATCTTTGTACTCTTTTCTCTGAAGTATTGAACAAAACGGAGCAGAGGCAGAGTGGTAATTAAAAATCACCTCTAGCATGGTTAGATGGACTGGTCATCTGGTCATCAGCATTCAAATGGTCATCAGGATTCAAATTCTGGTTACACCACACATGAACTTGTGATCTTGAGTGACTCTCTTAATTTGTCCGCAACTTCATTTCTACATCAGCAAAACTGGGATAATAATACCCTACCTTGCAGAGATACTACAAGATTAAATGAGATAATGCATACCAAAACCCAGAATAGTGGCTAGCATGTAGCAGGTATAGAATACATGAACCTCCTACCATTTTAGAGATGTTTTCTGAAGGGATTCTAATCTCTTGAGGAAGATTAGGGCCAAGACCCTCGGCAAACCCAGACAATAACCTCTGTGTTGGAAATGTATATGTTTCTCCTGGCCTGATGGTTCCACAGTAATGATTACAACTGCAGTCATGTGAGGATGTCAGATCTGCCTTCCTCAACTCCACACTGGCTGCGGGAGAAGAAGTGAGCAAGCTTCCCGGTGAGAGGGGAGGTTGTTCATTTCTCAGGCAGCACCGCTGCAGCCCCTGACCTACTTTCTTACTAAAAATAGCCCTTCTTAGGTCACTGCTGCAAATTGAATTCCACTGCTTCACTGTACCCTGTAAGCAGGTGGGTGGGCACCAGAGCACATTTGGTGAGCTGGAGCACTCTGCTTGCGTGGTGCATTGCTACCAAGGATGCTAATCCTACACGCCTGAGCAGAGGGCAGAGTGTGTCTGCACACCACAGGCCTGTATGTGGCCCTGCTAGGATGTCTTTGTTTGGAAGGGCAGTGAGAGAGATTCAAGTTCCAGTTTTCACGTCTGACAGAACTGAATTGAAATATGGGCTCCCAATGCATTCCTGTTATTTGATCTTGGGAAAGTCAAAACTTTTCTTTGCCTCAGTTTTCTCTTCTGTAAAATGGAGATGATAAAATTGACCTTAAAGGATTATTGTACAGACAAAAAAAATGCCATACATAAAGCAGTGCTTGGCACAGAAGAGGTGTTCAATAATGAAGCTAGTAGAGTTATTCTCCATTGTCTGGCCTGTTGATCCCCAATAGCCTCATGCTGAAGCCTCTGATAGCAGGAGTAGCAAGGGACAGGAGACCAGTCCAACAACTAGAAAGATTTTTAGCTGAAAGTACCTTGGAGGTACTTAGGTCAAAGGTTCTCAGATATGGCTGAGTACCCCAATGACCATGGTAGCTTGTTAACAATATTGATTCCAGGTCCTTACCCTGGAGATGGGATTCAAGAAGTGTTTCTTAGGCCAAGAAATCTGCATTTTAATAAGCTCTCCAGGTGATTCTAATGCATTACCAGGTTTGAGAACCTGTAAGCTAGGCCAGTTACCTCATTAAAATAAATGAGTATCGAAAGAAATTACCAGACAACTAAAAATATATATAGAAAAAATTAGCCGGACATGGTGGCGCATGCCTGTAGTCCCAGCTACTTGGGAGGCTGAGGCAGGAGGATTGCTTGAGCTCAGGAGTTTGAGGTTGCTGTGAGCTAGGCTGATGCCATGGCATTCTAGCCCAGGCAACAGAGTGAGACTCTGTCTCATAAACAAACAAATGAATGAATGAATGAATGAATGAGTGAATGAATTACTGTTGCTTTTCTTCCATTATAAGCATAATGCATGGTCACTATAAACTATGCAGAAAACATGGAAAAGCAAAAAATAAAAAAAGTGAAAATTCAATAAACACATATTGAGTGCCTATTAAATGCTAGGCCCTTTACTAAGTACTAGGGATTTATTGGTAACACAGTTCTGACCCTTAGAGAGTGTACAAGTCTATGTGCAGAGACAGAAATAGATAAGAAGACTATAATACAATACATATGTGTTAGAGCCAAGTTACAAAATGTACAGGAACAGGGATGAAGGAGCAACCAATCCCATCGAGTAAGTCAGGGAAATCTACAGAGCTGGACTGGAAGAAGAGCAGGTGTTCACAGGCTGGACAAAGGAGGGAAGAGCATTTAAGGAGGAATGAACAAGACATGCAAAAGCATACAGGGTGAAAGGAGTTTGTTAGGAAATGTCCTAAGGTCACCAGAGCAAGGTTACCATATACAGTAAATAGTGGCACAGAGACAGCTGTTGTGAACATCTAGGGCCAGATCATGAGTGTCTGAGTAACATGAACAATGCTGCCTACATCGGGAAGTATTCTTCTTCCTGGTGCTTTTTACATATATAGCTTTTTGTTTCCATCTTTACATGACCAATGCTATTACTCTTACTTAGTAAACAGTGCAAATTAGTCATGCCAATGGGCCATAATTTATCCAGTCCCAAATATCAGAGATTTAGGTAGCTCCTAATTTTACTAAATTATAAAAACACTATGATGAACATCTTTAACCATAAAGCTTTTTCTGTATTTGAGATCTTTCCTTAGGAGAGAATCCAGGATATGAATTAATAAATGAATGGACATCTTCAAGGCTCTTGATAAGAGCTCCAAAGGGTTTTCCAAAACTGGTCCAACTGTTTTTATAAATGAGGAGGTAAGGCCCAGAGGGGTTACATGTGTTGCCTAAATTATACTGTTGAATAGGGGTGGTACCAAGAGCAACATCTGGGTCTCCTAATTCCCAGTCCAGCAGTCTATCTTCTGACCACATTGTCTTACAACAGTTCAAGGCTAGATAGAATAAGATTAATTCAGCTAATGCCTCTGATCACTTCTAAGAATTTTAGGTTACCAACGTATGTGGGTAGGAAATGAGAGTAGTATGTGTGTTTACATGCACACATGAAGCTCTATGAGTCTATTTTACCATCCCTATTATGTACGCTCCTCTGCCAATGACAATTTCTGTTCTAGCCGAGCTGAATAAGTCTTATAATGTCTTACCTCCACACCTTTGATCCTACATGAAAGACCTATGAAAAATCCTATTCAAATTCTATGCATATTTTTAAAAGACTGATCTACATGATCCAAAAAGCATTTTTAGACTATGGGCATTTACTATCAATAACATCCCTTGGATGTATTGGATACATGCAATAAGTAGCATAAATATATGATACTTATTTTATTGCTTTGCAGCACTCCTTATATTGATGTAAAATTATTTAAGTCTTACCTCCATAATAAAAGCTGTCTCAGGCTTCTGTTATTAGAAATGGTTGTTTTATCCCCCACCCCCAAAAGCTAATGAGAACATTTCTAGAGTTCAAGATTAGAAATTCAAGACAGGCTCAAGACAAGTCAGTCAAATCCCCTGAACCTTCTATATTTACAGTAGTAGGTATCTCGGTAGATTGGAAAGAGTGTTGGACAAGGAGACAATAATAATAGCCTCCATGTGCTAAGGACCTACACTGACCAGGCTAGTTGCATTGTATATAAATACATTACTTAGAATCCTTAAAATAACCCCAGCAAGGGAAATACTATTAGCCCCATTTTACAGATGAGGAATCTTGGGACCTGAGAGACTGTGTAACTTGCTCAAGGTCAACATCATTAGTAAGTGGCAAAATCAGGATTTAAACTCAGGTATGTCTGACTCAAAAATCCATGTTTTTTCTGCTTTACTACACTATGTCTTGGCAAGTGTGATTTCAGTTCTAGCTCTGCTACTTTCAAGATATATGATCCTCTCTGAGTTCATTTTCTGTTCTTAGAATACCACAGACTGGGTAAATTATAAAGAAGTTTATTCAGCTTACAGTTCTGGAGACTGGGAAGTCCAAGAGCATGGTGCCAGCATCTAGTGAAGGTCATCCTAAGGTGGGTAGGTGGAAGGGCAAAATAATGTGTGCAAGAGAGAGCTCACATTTATAACAAAGCCACTTCTGTGATAAGTAACCCACTCCTGCGATAATGATATTAATCCATTCATGAGGATGGAATACCTATGACCCAATCACCTTCCAAAGGCCCCACCTCCCAACACTATTACACTGGGGACCAAATTTCCAACACATGAACTTTTGGGGGACAATCCAAACCATAGCAGATACTCAACAGGACATTCACACTCTCTGAATCCTAGCAGCCTCATTTGTAACATGGGGATAATTATCTTCCCATCCTGCCCCTCACTCCCAACACACACATACACACACAGGGCTATTGCCATGAATAAACGTTATAATGGGTATAAAAGACCCAGATAGACATATGGGTTGTTATTAGAGACCTGAATATCACAACCGAGTATCCTGATGATAACTGGATACCCTGCCAAGATCCTCTGTCACTTAAGAAGAATTTAATTATGCTCAACCAGACAGCCCCTTCTAGCATCAGAAAGTGAATGGGTGAAATGCATTTCATAATGACTTTCAGTAAGACCTTAAACCAAGAGGTTAATGCTCTGAGAAAATTCATTAACCAAAATACTGCATTCCTGGAGCACTCTGGGGAATTCCGGTTCCCCAGGATATTTTCCTGCTGTATTACTTACATGCATGCATTTGCATATACACTTGCACACATGCTCAGATCGTTCACTAGCAGCATGCTTCAAGAAAAGCACAACTCAGCAGAACGGAGGCCAGGCTTAGATTTCAGGGGGGCTGTTATAATGGGTTAGGGACATTTATTCCCATTTTCCAGAGACTTCTAATGAAATGTCAGGAGACATGGCTGAGGTGTAAGGAGACCTGGGTTGTAGTTCAGATTCTGCTGTGCTTACTAATTGTATAATGTTGGACACGATCCTTGACCTCTCAGCCTCAGTTTCCTTTCACATAAAATAGGGATAATACCCATCTTAGACAAATTAGTTGTATTTCCTCTGCTGTAAAACTGATGTCACAATTACTATGTATATGTCCTTACTCTGTGCCAGCCCTGTGCTGAGGGCTTTACATGCATTCTTTCACTCATCTCTACAGTCCTTCGAGATGGGTACTATTATCTCCAGTTAACAGATGAGGAAACCTAAGCTTAGAGAAATTCAGTAATTTGACCCAAGTCTCTGTTAAGTTACAGAGTTAGGATTCAAATGCTGGTCTCTCTGATTTGAAACCCTGTGCCCTTAACCACTAAATCATATTCCTACCTACCAGAGAGCTGCTGCAAGGAAGAAATGAAATAACATTTACTATCACGTACCTCCTGGATGTCTAGTAGTCTGTATCCCTCTTCTCTAAGACACATGAAGGCAAGGAGGCTCTATGGCTGTGGGGCTCTGTGTGAGTATGTCTGTGTCTCAAGGAGGGAGGGGAGAGACAGGACCTGGTGGAAAAATATTTACTGCTGTGCTTCCCCAAATGCATGAAGTCAGCCATACTGCAAACATGGGTGAGGGTTATTGACATTCCTCCAAAGATTTAAAAGTTGGAGAGTTGAAGGCTGGTTGCAGTGAGAGAAACTTGCTGAAGAATAGAGTAAAACATTTGAATTCACACATTATCACAGATTTCTTTGAAGATGATGGTATCCAAGGTGACTGTGCTCGACACTAATAAGGGAAAACATGGGAAGGCAGTAGTATTCAGAGAAGATAGACGATGTCCCCCAAGACCCACTGCTTACACAGAAAGGATGAAGGGACATGAGGAAGAAACCACATTTTTAAACCTTAGGATGGACTGAACTAAAAATAGAGCTGTGATTCAAATGTCCATTACTGAGTTCTCTCTGCCTTTGCACTCTGGAAACCAGGTTGTTTCATTCTCCATCAAATCTACTTCCCCAAGGTACTCATTCCCACAGCATGGAGACAGCAAAGTAAGAATTACTGAGAGTCTAATGACAGCCTGGTACCATAATGGGTCCTTTATACCCATGTTCTCATCTGAGCTGCACAACCACCTTGGGAGGCATTTTACAGATGAGGAAACTGAGGCCCAGTTAGGTGAGATGACTTGCCCGAGGTCACTCAGCTAGTAAGTGGTAATGCTGGGACTCAATGAACTCAGGCAAGTCTGACTCCAGAACCCATGTTCTTTCAAATACATATGCTTGCAACATTTCAAAGTAAGAAGCTGAGATTCATTTTAAGCTTAGCAAGTGATAAAAGCAACACTGTTACCCAATTTACCTTCTGGCTCTGGGAAGGACCCAGCAAAGCAGCCATTTGAATGATTCATTCCTGTGACTGACAAGGAGACTTCTATTGGTTATGGCTTCAGCAGCTGCTAAATCTGCCCCTCCAGTTGGCTCAGGGAGGTGGAATTATTTATGTAAGAATTTTAGTGGCCTCCTGCCTCATACACGATTATTATAGATTTTTAAGTGATAAAAAATGTCACAAATCATAATAAAGGACAAAAGGAGTCAGGGTCAGGGAAAATAACAGGACAGAGGCTATTCAGAGAAGTAGGTACAGATGTAAAGTTTACAGAAACACTTTCCTAGCAATTTGTTCATCTGATTATTGTAACATCCTGGGAGGTATATGTTAGTATCTCCTTTTGATAGATGAAGAATGTAGGGGTCAGACAGGTTAAGGTCTGAGGTCCAAGGTCAGGCAGAGGCTAGGATAGGAACCTAAGTCTCCTAATTCCCACCCAGGGCTTCCCCAAACCCACTCACCGGACAAAGTGAGGCCAGAATCTGTGAGAATTATCAGAGAAAGAATTCTACCATCTTGCTCCTCTGTATGACAGGAGAAGGGAGGGGGAAATGGCTGTGACAGTATCAGAGACAGGAAGCATAGAGTCTGGAACTGTGGGCTTGGGAATCAGAACATTTTTCAAATCCCACCTTAGACACAGACTAATTGTATGACCCTGGGCAAATCACTTAATCTCTCTGCCATGATCTCCCTACTTGTAAAATATGGCTAATAATAGTATCTACCTTATACAGTTGTTGTGATGGTTAAACAGAAAAAAAACCCCACGAAAACACCATACACACACAGTACTGGGCACCAAGGCAAGCACCTGGTGTTAGCTGTCACTGTTTTCACCATTATGAAGGTGCCTAGCACATTGTTTGGCACATAGGAAGTGTTCAATGAATGTCATTCCCTCTCCTTCCACTTGCTCTCATACCTCCCAGGATACCAAGTCCCCTCCATTATCTGTAGACCTGTTGAGAGGAGGTCTAAGGCTGCAAATCAGGAGAGCAGAGGGTACTTCTTCCCAGGCAGCCCAACTGGGCTGGCCTTGTTTACTGGGGCAGTGAGTTGCTACATGAAGTCCGTCAACCATACTTTGCCCTATGTACTTTCAGGTCACTCCCCAGAAATTAACAACTCCATCCTGGTTTCTCCCCAGGGAGACAGAACCTTCACATGTATGGGGCTCCTACTGAAGACCTAACCCTTGCAATAGGTCCTTGGCATCTAGGGAGAAAGTCTAACAGGATGGGTTGATCACTGCAAAAGGCTGCAAAAAAAGTAGTCTTTGCCCTGGCTAAATTATTGAATAATCACAGAATAGTCATATCAATGTAACATTATCAAAGCCATCACAACACTACCCCTTACAGCAGAGCCACTTAGCAGAAACACTACCCATATATACAAGAAGAAAAAACTATAATTAAGTACACCTGCTGCACTAATCTTTCTCTACAGAAACAACTCCCTGACCTCTCTACAGAGCTAAAAGTCTTCATTCCAACCTCCTACCAGGCAGTTCTATTTGGATGTTCCATAGGCATCTCACACTCAGTCATGTTCAAAAATAAATTCATCACCTTGCCCCAAACCTGCTCTTTCCTCTCTCCATGTAGCGCCCTTCTCAGTCAATGATGACACATCTATCTACCCAGTCTACCAAGCAGAAAACTGGGTGCCACACCTTTGATCCTGTCCATCCTTCCTTTCCCTTCTCAACCATGTTCATACTAGGCCACTCAATCCCGACAGGCTGAGCTCTGTCTTTCAAATCTCTTCCCTATTTCCTGTCTCTGCTGTCACTGCCCCAAATTCAGGTTCTCATCAGCTCTCCCTTGCATGGTATGCTCTCGTCCCACCACTCACTGCCCTGCTTCCAGAACCCTCCCCTTCAACTCAGCCTCTAGCCTGCTGCTCCCAGAATGATTTTCTTAAAATTTGGACTACGTGATGGTGAGTTTTATGTCAATTTGTACCTAGTTATAAAATCAAACACCAATCTAGGTGAAACAGAATCCCTTGCTGTGAAGGTATTTTGTATATGTAATTAACATCTATCATCAGTTTACATCATGTAAAGGAGATGATCCTGGATAATCTGGGTGGGCCTGATCCAATCAGTAGAAGGGCCTTACAAAGCGAAGTGGGTTTTCCCTGAGGAAGCAGCTTTGTTTATTGGCTGCAGCAGCTGCTCCTGCCCCCTAGTCTCCAGATTGTCCTTCCCGAGTTTGTCCAGTGGATTTCAGACTTGCCTGGCCAGTCCCCACAGCCATGAAAGCCAATTCCTCATATTAAATATCTTAATGTATACCTCCTACTGAGTCTGTTTCTTTGGCTGAACCTGAGCTGATACACTTTATCTTTGAAACAAAATTCTTATTGTGATAGAATCAAATTTTGATTCTGACCTATTAGACTGGGGAAAATTGCAGCTGGATCATGCCAAGTTTTGGCAAGGATGTGGAGCTATAGAAATCTTTGTTTACTGCTGGTGTTGTCAGGCATTAAGCCTGGTTCTTTACATGTATTACCCATTTAACTACCATAATAACTCTTTGAGTATTCTCATTCTCTTTATCTATACAGGGAAACTGAGGCTCAGGGAGGTTGCAATTCACTCAGAGTAACACGGCTAGAAAACAGCAGAGCTGAGTTTCCTTCACGGACTTAATGTTCTCCCCCAAATCACATCAACTTCATTTGAGAATTATAATAAAACAATATTTATTAGAACTATGATGTTCTATCTTACTTTTTATACAAAATTATTACCTTTCTTTTCCAACCATACTTACACTTTCTACAACATCTAGAAGTCTGTATAAAGCAAGGTGGGAGCAGAGGGAGGCCAGAGTGTTATCTTTATGTTTATACATGTGCAATTAGAGTCCTTGGAGGGCGAGGAAATTACTTAAAGTCACATACACAAAAATGGAAAATTAGTAAAAACGTCTCAACAGTCTAAAGGGCCAGATTAAAAGACATCTTCCCTAGGGAACAGACAGTCCTGAATTTGGAAGGTGTCACAGTTTCAAATACAGTCACCCCTTGTCTTTGGGGAGGATACATTTCAAGATTCCCACTAGATGCCGAAACCATGGATAGTACTAAACCCCATATATACTATGTTTTTTCCTATATAGTAAATGCAGATTGAGTGTATACAGCATGGATACGCTAGACAAAGAGATGATTCATGTTCTAAATGGGATGGAGCAGGATGCATGAGATTTCATCACACTACTCAGAATGGTGTATAATTTAAAACTTATGAATTGTCACTTCTGGAATTTTCCATTTAATATTTTTGGACTGCAGTTTGACTGCAGATAACTGAAACTGTAAACAGTGAAACCACAGATAAGGGGGAACTACTGTACTCCCTCCTGAGACACATGGTTTGAAGCACAGGGTTCTGGGCTGAGCAGTAAGAGACCTGCTTTCTCAGTCTGCTTGGGCCTCTCCTCTGGCTAGCTCACACCTGCAACACATCACTGCCCCTTCCGAGACTTAGATATTTCACTTATAGATGATGAGTGGGAATCAGTGGCCTTTGAGGTCCCTTCCAGCTCCAACCCACTTTAATTCTATAAACCCAACCTTTCCAAGTACACTACAGCCACCTACACTTTGCAGGATCTTTCTGGAATGGACAAAGGTTATTCTGCAGTGTGGGAACACAGATGTGGTGCAGTAACCCAAGACACTCAAAACCCACTCCTACCCACAAAATTCTTCTCTAGGCCGCTTTTATTGAATGTCTTCAGACAACCCCACTGCCTATCCCACTGACAGTTTAAAGGCAATATAACTGACAAGCTCATCTTCTCCCCTCTGCCAACATCTCTGCTGCCATGGCTGGCTCCCCTGGGATCAGACCTCCATAGTACGAGTTGACCAGGAATCACCCAGTCAACACCAACACTTAAAATTTCTACCACTAGGCCCTCTCTTATGCTTATTCCCCATTAAACATTATTTTGTTGACTTTGGTTCATATTCCTACCCTTGTTTAGATCCTGATTTTGTCATCCTTTCTGTGTATAAACCCTCTCAGTTTTCTGATTTCAGAAAAAGAGGTATGTTCTCCTTCTATGTCTTCATGGGGATAGGCTGAGGCTGGAGTCTTTTGGCAGCCACAGAAGACCCCTCTGTAGCTCTTATCAATCTATCACTGAATAATTTGGGAAAATATCACTCACTAATCATGATTCCACCTCTGTGGATACTCAGCCCCTTACACCATAGAGTACCCAGGAAAATGTTCTCCTCCTTGAGCAAGTTACTCATCTTCTCTGTGCCTTAGTTTCTCCATCTGTGCAACAGGTATAATAATAGTACCTACCTTATTGTTGCTATAAAGAATCAATTAATAATGTATGTAAAATGTGTAAAACCACACGTGGACCAATAATGTCAGCTGTTGCTGTTATTCTTATGGTTGAGAAAATATTTGAGAGTTGATAATCTACTGTGTTGGCTTCCTGGGCCCTTCTTTCTCCTTCCCTTTCCCCAAAAGCCAAGTTATTGATGTCATTAACTTTGTTTTTTTAAACCACAATTGAGTTCATATAGCAACCCGCATGGGAATCCTCAAAAAATTAGGAAACAAACAAACAAAAAACAGATCTAAATTTCTGCATAATACTGGGCTGCATGTACCAAAGCCTATGAGATGATGCAGCACAGGGAAATGGAGAATGTACCTCTAGTGTGGGTGAGGAGCAGAAACCACTTAAACAAGCCAAGTCAAGGCCTCCTGACACCATAAACTGTTAGGTCAGAGTGACAAAGGCTCCCTTTGGAGCTCACCTCAAAGGTTGCTGATGCTCTGTTTCGAGAGGGGTATGATGTGTTGGCTGGAGTCAGGACTTTTAATCCTGGGTTTATCCTCTAACTTGCTGTGTAACTTTGGGCATATCATGTCCCCATTTAGGCCTTAATTTCCTCTTCTGTAAGGACTGGGCTGTTTCTGAAGTCCACTCCACTGTTTAAGTCTGTGGTTCTGTGACTCCAGGCCTCTTCTTACACTAGATGAGCTAAGATTCTGCTATTTTCCCTTAGAAAGGCAGTCCCCTCCCACAGTAGAAGCCTATAAACCTTCTTTGGCCACCTCTCCATTTGGCAAAATTAAATTTCTAAAAAGTATCTGTCCAAGATATATATGTATTTCTTCTTCTTCTTCGTGCTATGTAATGCCATTTGGTAAGAACTTCTGCAAGTTGGTTCCTAATGCATCATAGTAAATTCCCTTCGTATGCAGAATTCATCTCAGAGGTGCAGCCTGAATAAAATGAAGAGACTCACAAAACTCACCAATACAAAGGCCACAGTGCCAAGGCTTCAGCTCTGGGTGGCTTCCCTTATGTCACACTGTGCAGTAATGAAACTTTCAACCAGCAGTCTCTGGCCATTTGGGACCACTTTCTCTATCCTTTTCATCTGTGGGTGGAAAAGAGACACTAGGAACTTCCCATTAATCAGGGCAGATAGAGCCCATGCCTTTATCTCTACTTCCTTCCCAAGCCCTGTTAAACTGACTGAAAAGGAATAAAGAAGGTATGAAGTCCACCAAGAAAAGAAGAACAGAAGGGAGACAATAGCAGACAAATAGCTCAACACATTTCAAATGGATAACAAATGGAGAAGGTAACTGACTTCACAGAGTGGAGAAGGCTGCAGCCCAGTGCCTGCTGAAGGGAACAGTGAGAAGGGAACGCATTTTTCTTGCAGAACACTGGAAAGCCTCAGGACTGAGAGGCACCAGCTGCCTGTGAAACTCAGGTAAGAATAGGGCTGAAATCAGAGGGGTTGGCTGAAAGTACATTTATGGGTTAGTTAGATGCCCAGATTCTCCTCAATACACACAACCAGGCAACACCTCTTGCTAACCCTAAGGGAACATGAAACATTTTTTTTTTTTTTTTTTTGAGACAGAGTCTCACTCTGTTGCCCGGGCTAGAATGTCGTGGCAGCAGCCTAGCTCACAGCAACCTCAAACTACTGGGCTGAAGCGATCCTTCTGCCTCAGCCTCCCGAGTAGCTGGGACTACAGGCATGCGCCACCATGCCTGGCTAATTTTTTTTTCTATATATATTTAGTTGGCCAATTAATTT
>CAUYRT010035932.1:0-13575 GCA_963574885.1 Lepilemur ruficaudatus
CCTGTAGTCCCAGCTACTTGGGAGGCTGAGGCAGTAGGATCGCTTGAGCCCAGGAGTTTGAGGTTGCTGTGAGCTAGGCAGACAACGCCACGGCACTCACTCTAGCCTGGGCAGCAGAGTGAGACTCTGTCTCAAAAAAAAAAAAAAACCCAAAAAAACCCAAAAAAACAAAAAAAAATTATGCCTTTGGATTAAAATCATGTAAAGTAGAATCATTTAATTTTCATTTCATTTGGTTTTGTGACAGTTTTGATAATATGACAGACTTGGATACAGTTTGAGGAAGGAATTAAACTCTATTATGCAAATAAGTCAATATCTATAATAGTATAATAAATACATAAACATATAGAAATAAATATAAAATAATTACTATCAATTAGAGTTATTTATTAATTTATTCAAAACTTTCTATTTACACAGGCTCTCTTATGGGCTCTGAGGATTTAGAGTCAAACAAGAGATATTTCCTGCCTTGTGATGTTTATATCCTAGTTGGGGAAATAAAACACTAAAAAAACTGTTATAAATATACATACATACATGGCAACAGGTAGTGACAAGTGATAAACAGAAATAAAGAAGGGTACAGGGATGGAAGATAAAAGGGGAAGTAGACAAGACTCAGGAAGACGGGGGAGGCCAATCTAAGAAAGACAGATTTCAGTGGCAAGTCAGTGAAGGGAATGGGAGAGGCACGTTAACATCTAGGGGAAGTACGTACCATAAAGAGGCGTGAGCAGGTGTAATGCCCTGGGAGGAGGATGTGCTTAAGATGGTTTAAGGAACAGCAAGGGTGTCATTGAAGGTGAAGCGCTGTGAGCCCTGAGCTGTGGTGGCAGAGGAGAGCAGAGAGAAATCGGGACAGCTCATGGAGGGCCGTGCAGTCCACAGACAGGGTCCTCAGACTCACTGTTGGTGGAGAGCTGAGAGCAGGAGAGTGAGCAGACTTGTTTGGTTTCAAAAGGATGACTAATGTGACTGTGATTTAGAAAATAGACTTGTGCATGAGGCCAGGAGCAGAAGCAGGAGGCCATACTGGGAAGCTATTGCTCTTACAGATATGGACAGCCCAGAAACCATTTAACAGGCTAGCCCCAGATGACTGCAGTGCATATTTTACCAAGGCTTTGGGGCTGGGGTCATACTCATAATAAAACATGTTAATATTTGTGCAGTAAAACGAATGAATATTTTTATTCTGTGGGATAAATAAGGAACATAAATGGTCTCATGTCAGTTTGGGTCACATTTTCCTATCAAATAAATAATAAGAGTACATCAGATTTTGAAAAGTTTTTGGACTTCAAAATTCCAGATCGGTCACTATGGATGTGTGTAATAACTATCACGTCTATTTATATAGAATCCCTGTAAAAACTGCTCATAAATTACTAACACAATACACATATAAAATAGCCTTTCATCAGACAGAATTATCTGGATATATATTACAAGTGATCAAAAGACGAATCAAAATATAAAAAATAAAATAAAGGAATATATCTATAAAAAAGAACTGACACAGCCTACCTTACTCACATGAACCTCAAATTTAGAGATTCGGTTAGATCATGTGCTCTTAGTGTGCTCTGAAGCTCAGAGGTGAAGCTTGGCTTAACAGGCCTTTTTTTCTTTTCCTTTCCCAGTACCAGGAATTGGGGTTCTTAGGCCTTTTCTCCCCCTCCACAACTCAAACTAAATCACTTGAATGTTTGATAACTAATCCATGCTTTAACCATTCTTTTAAAAGTGGATAAAGGCACAGGCTTCAGTCAATGTGGGAGATATATGTTGCAGCATAAAGGCCTTCGGGAAGTACTTTAAGTTGTGCATTTGGTAGGTTCTTATTTTATGTGCATAACAGGAGATGAGACAGTCTGGCTCACCTCTGGAAGGTATGTCCAGCGTGGAGCTCCTGGCAGGGAAGCAGACTGGCTAATCTTCACCCTCCCACACCCCTCCCCCCTTTTATAGCCATGGTTGTTAAAGGAGAGGCATAAAGCCCTGGGGCTGAGAAGATGCTGCTTTTCCCTAGAGTAACAAAGACAGAGGCCTTTGGATCTCAGCTCCTGACGACAGAAGCCCCGCAGCTAGAAGGCAGCAATGAGTGGCCTGTTTATGTAAAAATAAGCCTACTCAACAGTCAATTTTGTTATCAAAATTCAATCAAACCAAAATAAACCAAACAAACCATACAGAAGCTCTGGTATGAACATGCAAAATATAAATACAATTTTTATTTGGGTTTTTAGACCATCATTTTGTCAGGTTGGAATCCCACAGTCAGAAGCAGCTTAAAACTTTATTTTCACTCACTCTGGGATTTCATTCAGTGACTTAGCAGTTCAAAACCAATCCTCTACACAATAAATGCTCATTTTCAATGTATGTCTTAGCATTGTATATCTGATTTTATACATGATTCATACTTTCCTGATGAAAATACACTTATATATGCATAATAGTATGGTTAATTTATTCTCACTTGCTAGAACTTGGAACTTTTCCAAACATCGTCTTTTTTAATGCTTTTAATTATAAGAACTTTAATAAGGCATCTGAAGTCTTTCAAGTTGGTTTTCCCACTATGTATGTATATAGGTATATAAATACACATATAAATGCTATGGGTGTGGAAAATAATTTATTGCCAACACAGTCATCACCCAGAATAGAAATATCCCAATTCCATCTTGCACTGCTTTCTCTCTGTTGCCTGTCAAAAATAATTGTAGTAGGGTTATTATTTTTCCAGAATTACCATGGTGAATTTATGCTAGAAGCATACTTCACAGAGATTAAGGAGTAGGAAAATGAAATTATCTTAAAAGGAAGTAGAGAATAGTAAAATATATGCAATGTTCAGTAATGTATACAAAACAATACTTTGGATGGAATTGTGAAATTATCTGGCATCTCATTTTACAAGCAAAAGAACAAAGGGTAGTAGACAGAAAAATAAAGCGATAAGAAAAGGAAACTGTTAAGACACTGTTTTTATTTTCCTTCTGTAGACCATTGTGAAGGAAAAGTTAAGATTATGGACTTCCATCTTTTTATAACACTTATTACAGATTTATCCAAGGAATTTCTGCAGCCCGAACACCTTCTTTGGATGAATTATACCAAGTAGTGCAGAAGAAATTTCATTGGCAAGATATACCCACAACACATCACCAATGAGAAACTCATTTTCTATAGCCAATACTGACTTCATGAGTTTAATTCTGTGTTGCTCAAGAAATAGTATATGCTGTTATATTATTTAAAGCACTTTCCTATTTTGTAATAGAATTGACAGGATATTCATCCAATTTTTACCAAAGATAAGACCTATGACATGTATGGCAAGCAAATTTTCTAGGTTTGAAAATAATTTCACACTTTTACAGGTACTAATGGCATTAGTTAATACAATTAGGGCTGTTGTAATGATTACTGCAGACTGGGAAGCTTAAATAACAGAAATTCATTTCCTCACAGTTTTGGAGGCTGGCCGGCCAAGATCAAGGTGTCGGCAGGGTTGGTGTCTCCTGAGACCTCTCTCCTTGGCCTGGAGGTGGCGGCCTTCTCTATCTTCATGTGATCTCCCCTCTGTGAGTGTCTGTACTCAAATTTCCTTTTCTTATAAGGACACCAGTCATATCAGATTAGGACTCACCTGAAAGACCTCATTTAACCTTAATTATTACTTCTTTGAAGTCTCTATCTTTGAATACAGAGGGACTGGGAGCTAAACATATGATTTTTGGTGCACACAATTCAGCCAATAACACTGGCTACAATAAAGTGTGTCTGAAAAAGTCAAAGAATCAGTCAATCTCTGTAAATTTTGTTTCTTACGTTTTCAAAACACATTGCCATGACTTTCCATGAGAATGGTATCCCTGTGTGTGTGTTTGGCAGGGGAGGGGATGTCTATGACTGTCTTAGCCTGACGTAGATAAAGTGCTTTAGCAAAAGGGTGGATACAACCAATAATTATACGTGGCCTGTTGACGTTTTTGAAAAACTTACAGAAAGTTAAAGAGTGAGCAGCTGAATTCACCCTAACATTTTCAAAGTGGGGCCATCTTCACAATTAAAATATTGCAAGAAGCACAGGAGTGTGAACAGGCATCGTGAACAGAGGAGCTGGCTGAGGCTTCTCCGGCTTTCCTTTTTGTCCCCTTGTCAGAGGTACTGTCATAGAGCGAGCGTCAACCTTATGCACAGTGTCCTTCCTCTTTCCTTTATAATGTCTCAGTCAAACCAAAGTCACCACTTAGAGGAAAAGGAAACTGAGACCCAGAGAGGATAAAACTTTTGCTGTTAACAGTGGATTCAGAACCAGAATGTGAATCCAAGGCACGTCTTCCTCTCTCTTCTACTTTATGCTTTCTGCATTGAATTAACTCTAACTCTTTATTTCTTTAATGATTTGACTTCTTGGTTATCAAAATCCTTATGCAGTAAACATCAACTATTTTATTCCTACCTGACACCCCTTCCTCTTCTTCTGGTACCTTCCTTTGGCTGGTACCTGGTGGCAGGTATTTGGTCAACCCAGGGGCCCTGCCATCCTAAGCAAAGACATGAGCACATTACCTACCTGGGATTCTCCATCAAAGATTCTTCAGGGACTTGATGTTGATGCCATGAGTGAGAGGCGTCCTTCTTTTTGGACATTACAACTCTTGAGGATTGTGTGGGCCTTGGGATGATAGGGGAGAGATCCTAATTGGAAAAGAGGAAAAGGGAGCTGAAAGAACTGGAGAGAGATAAGAAAAAGGAGTGAGAGACAGGCAGAGAGAGAGAAAGGAGAGGGAGAGAGAGACAGAGAAGAGTACAGGAAATGATCATGTGACAATGCTATTGGAGCCTGATTCCAGCAGGGCTTAAAGGACACTGCTGCTTCTGTTATTTAGCAGTCAGGGAACTAATGCCTTCCTTCCAGCCACCCCTGCCCCTTTTTTCCTCAAGGTAGAGTTTGAGTTGGTGTTCTACCACTAATAATAGAAAAAGAACTATCATTATTGCAAAAAAATTTTGCTCTGAATACGTGAAGTCAATCTCTACCACATTCTGTAAGGTCAGGCAGACACCTCCCTGATGGAGCCAACGTCTCCCACTGTGAATCCCCATCCTTGAAGGGGTAGTTTTACACGTCAAGGGTGATAGTTTACATTCAGGGTGTGGCCACTGGGATGACTGTCTAGCACAGACACAGTAGAGTGCTTCTGTACATATACAATAATTTGTGATCAATCAATTGCCCGATTTCCTTGAGGATTTTTGTCATATGTTGGTTTTCATTAGGGTTATTGTAGGGAACTTAACTTCAATCAACACTTAAACACTGTCTTAGGATAGGAAAAGGGGCAGGCTTATGTCTTCAATAAATGTTGCAGTTTTAAATCATATTTAAGGAGTATACAGCCTTTTGGCTCTTGTGATCTCAGTGATATTATTGAAGGGATCTAATAGAAACACATGTCTGGGTAGCTCAGATTCAAATCTGGTGTATTGAGCCTGCCTTTCCCACACCCTAGTCCAATCAAAATTCCAGAATTAGGAGGTATTACAATGATGGAACAAGAGTTATTACAGATTCCTGTAGGTTACTATAGATCCATATTCCTGGGCTTATTTTCATGATATCAATCAAGTATGTGGAAATCCAAGGTGAAAATTGGCTGTTTTGCAGATTATGGGGGATAACCTTCATGGCTAAAGTTTATTTTCCGTAATTGAAAGGCTCAAATCCATCTCATGGTCTAGGGGAAAACACACGGCTTGTGTAGGGCAAGATCTCATGGTCAACATTTTCCATAGCAAGGAAATCTACCAATGGTTACGTTGTGACTTATCAAAGAGTACATTCTTCTCTAGCTAGGGGAAACATACAGACAAGGTTTCATTTACATTAAATAAGTTGGTTCTTGATAAATTTATTTTAGTTATAAATTCAAAATTCCTTCTTTCAGCATTAATTATGTTGATCACAGTGAGTCTGGTCCTTTTTTTCATGATTCCCCTAGGATCTGCCTTCTCTAATTCCATTTTTATGGAAGTATATTTAGAAACTTCTTTGTCTGATCCAAGAGATCCTATCAGAAAGTATCCAAAACATGAGCTGTTGAATCTAAATCTAGATTCACTTATCTCAAAAGGGTCCTTTTTTTTTGGTTATGGTAAATTCTACTCAGTATTATTTTTTTAAAATAGTCATAATATTTTTGAGCATTAAGATCAAAGTTTTTGTTTTCTTCTTGACTGGCATCTCATATGCTTTGTGGGAAGCTACTCAAAGAAGAAAATAATCCAAGGTCAGATGAAAAAAAGAAAACTTGAGAAAATAATTCTCAGAGTGTCAAAATGATGTATTTATTGACAAAGGAAGTGGTCACCTCTTAAACAGAAGACTATTATTAGATAAAGGACTGTCCTGGAATTGACAGATTGAGCATGGAAAGAGGTTGGTTGACTTCTTTCTTTAGGTGAGACAAGAAATATTCCTGTATCACATGGTTTAAAATTTTACCTTTATAAAATCTGAAAAATGATAAATTTTACTGCAAATACTATACCCATTTCACAAATTTTCTTAGTGATTATTAAAGTACTATGAGATGCTAGTTTTTTTCATTTGAAAGATGAGCTGAGTTTTAGCACATTTGCTTAATAAAAGATCATACAATCAACAGGACGATTTTTATTCCTTCACATTTCTCCCTGGGGAAGGCAACTACCTTAAGAATTGTTTTGCCTGCTGACAAGTAGCAATTGCACTTACTTTGATAGTGTCCAATGCATTGCTTTGCCTAATTTGCATCCCTCTACTAAATGGTTTAATTAATTTTGCATTGTGCTTACTGACTAGTTTTAATTAGCAGTTAAATCAGTTCAGTTAACAAAAAAATGTAGACATTTACATGAATGCAAATCACAATGAGTTCTCAGGGTTCAATTCAAAAACTTGTTCCATGCCATTGATGTTGTATTTCTTCAGGCTTTGCTTAAAAAAAAATGTATCCTACAGCCATGGTTTTCCCCTCAATGAAATATGGACATTTAAGATTCACCTAAGGACTCTCAGGAGATCCGTGATGAGAAAGGTTGTGTGCCCAGACCAAAGGCAAAGACTTCCCAGGGTGGTGTCTTCCCTTTTCACTGAGGATACTGTCTATGTCAGTTCCAGGAATGGCTCTTGCAGAGAGAGCAAAAAACACAACCCTGATGTGGCTCCTTGGTTAGTTAACTATTCAAGAAAAAAAAAATTAAGATGATGGAATTTTTATTTAAAAGTAAATGTCTCATACTATAAATTCTTCATCCACTGATTTGGCTTCTATATAAGAAAAGAGTCAACCACAAACATTTGTGCTTTTAAAAAACAATCTTATCGAGCAACTATTTCTAATTTATAAAAATTAATTTTGCAGTTCTTGGGCCCTTTGATTCACTTTAAAGGTGGTCTGCGAAAAAATAATGTGTTTCCAGAGGAAGAAAATGTTCTATAAGAAAAGTCTTTATTTGACTTGAAATTCAAAAAAATCTCTATCATTTCAGGCAAACCAGGACAGCAAGCTCTCTAGCTATATGGTATAGTCAAGAGAAATGGAGAACGGATCCAGTATACTGACAGCTCAAAGACTGTAGACTAGAAATGTGAATGGTAAAATCCTAAAGTATGTCTTTTCCTCAAAGGCAAGCTTCAGAGCTTTCATTGTTTGTATGATGATTTTAATTCTTCAAATCACTTTATGTGCATTGACAAATCAGCTGTTACACTGTTTAAGAGGTATTTTAGCAGCAAAACGTTTCTCAGTCATCTACAACTACCATCTTCTTACTGTCAGTATGGACACAGAATAGTTGGACTTTCTTGTCAGGCTTTAAGATTCCCACATGAGGAGAAAGCAGTGCCCAAGAGTCACTTATTTATTTGAACAAAAACCCTTTTCTATGCTATAGCTGTTAAAATCTTTTGCAACATAAGTTGAGAAATCTGGCATCCCACAGTACAATTAATTGTCTTATTTGCCTCTTACTAAAGAACAATTGCAAAACAATAAGTCTTAGGAACGGTCAAATTTGGGATTAATAATGGTGTGGAACAAATTGGATCCAAAAAGTAGGGCAGGAACGAATTTCTCTAATGATCCTGGTGATAGATACACATGGATATGGTTGCAAGCCCAGGAAATCATGGAAACCAGTTTCATATACATAGCAACCAGGGAGAAAGTGCAATATTTTTACCAGACAGAAAGGGATACATTAGTACATTGTAGTGCATAGAAAATTCCATGTGACAATAGGTTATCATGATATTCAAGACAAACACTGCAAATGTATGCCACAGGATTCTGTCGAGTCCTTCTCTCTTGCCTGAAATTGTGCTCTTCTGAATCTTGAGATCTTCCAAGGGATACTTTGATGTTGATTTATTATAATTTTTAATTTTATTTTTCACAAAGCACCTAAACTTCCTGAAAAAGAAATCTGAAAAGTTTAACTTTTATAAATAGCGTGTTCGTATCTTTATCATTTTGGGGATATTACAGAGAAGTACTAATGTATTACACAAAACAACTCTCAGTTTATGTAGTTTAAGAGATCAAAGATTATGACTATTAGTGGCATGTCTTCAATGAAATATTTTAAATAATTTTTATTTTTATTTTTTTAACAGGTCCTCCTGACCAAGGCATTAAATATAATTTTTAAAAGCAATTAATAGTAATTTTAATGACTATGAATAATGAAAAATGTTTGCAGTTTAATGATAGCTTTACCTGACAGAGCAAAAATCATACATACGTATTTTTATAATTTGGCAAAATTGTTACTATTACACATATTTTACACATTTTAAAGGGCATTATATTATAGAATGTAATAAATTCTCCTTTGTTCCTGAAGGATACTTGTAATGGATGTAGAATTCTTGTTCTACTGTTTGAGGTATTTTAGTAGCAATGTATTTGTCAGTAATCTACAACTACACCCATTTTCCGATCTTAACTACTGTCACTGTGAACACAGAATAGCTGGACTTTCTTGTTGACAATTCTTTTCTTTCAGGACTTGAAAAATGTTGTCACTCCCTTCTGACCTCTGTGGTTTCTAATGAGATTTCTGCGGCCTGTCTTCCTCGCTCCCTCCTTCCCTCCCTCACTCCTGTCTCTTCCTTGCTGTCTCTTTCCTTCCTTCCTCCCTTTTTGTATTTTTGTGGGATTTTGTTCTGTTTTGTTGCCTATAGGTGATACGTCTTTTTCTTTGGCTACCTTCAAGATGTTTTTTTCATTTTTAACATTTTTTCTTTTTGTTTTTTTGTATTTTGATATTTTAAACAGAGTCTCACTCTGTCTCCCAGGCTAGAGTGCAATGGCGTCATCATAGCTCATGGCAGCCTCAAACTCCCAGGCTCAAGTGATCCTCCTGCCTCAGCCTCCTGGGTAGCTGGGACTACAGGCACAGACAACCACACCTGGCTAATTTTTCTTTTTCTTCTTTTTTTTTTTTGTAGAGACAGGGTGCTGACTCTTGCTCAGGCTGGTCTTAAACTCCTGGCCTCAAGCGATCTCTTGCCTTGGCCTCTCAAAGTGCTAAGATTAAAGGCATGAGCCACAATGCCCAGCCAACTCTCTCTTTACTTTTATTTTTAAAAGTTATATTGTGATGTATGTTGATGCAAATTTCTTTGGATTTATCCTATTTGAGATTCTCTCAGCTTCTTGAATCTGTAGTTTTACGGAATTTTTGTTTTGTTTTGTTCTATATTTTGCCAAATTTGGGAAAGCTTCAGCCATTATTTCTTTTAATACTTTTTAGCCCTACTCATTCTTCTTTTCTTTTGAAAATTCAATGACATGATTGTTAGAGCTTTTGTTATAATTGCACATGTTCCTGAGATTCTTGTTCTTTTTTTTTCCCCCCACCTATTTCTTTTCTGTTGTCCAGATTGTGTAATTTCTATTGCTCTATCTTCAAATTTCCTTCATGCTTTTCTCTGTCCTTTTTTTTTTTTTTTTTTGAAGAAAGAGGAGTCTTGCTGTGTTGTCCTGGCTAGAGTGCCGTGGTATCAGGCTAGCTCACAGCAACCTCGAACTCCTGGGCTCAAGCGATCCTCCTACCTCAGCCTCCCAAGTAGCTGGGACTACAGGCATGCGCCACCATGCCTGGCTAGTTTTTTCTATATATATTTTTAGTTGTCCAGCTAATTTCTTTCTGTTAGAGACAGGGTCTCACTCTTCTAGCCTCAAACTCCTGACCTCGAGCGATCCTCCCACCTTGGCCTCCCAGAGTGCTAGGATTACAGGCCTGAGCCACCGTGCCCGGCCCCTCTCTGTCCTTTCTATTCTTTTGTTGGATCAATCTGCTTTTATTTGTTACTGTACTTTCTAGTTTTAAAATTTCCATTTGATCCTTCTTTATGTAGCTCATTTCTTTACTCAGACATTCTATTTTTTTGCTGAGTATTTTTATTTTTTTCTTTTTCATTTGTTCAAGCATGTTCATAATTGCTCTTTGAAACAATGTTATAATGTGTGCTTTAAAACCCTTGCCAGATAATTTCAACATCTGTGTCACTTTGGTGTTGTCATCTGTTAATTATCTTTTTCGTGTAATTTCAGATCATCCTGCCTCTTGGTATGATGAGTGATTTTTGGTTGAAACTGCCATGTTGTTCCTTGTGTACCGGGGCCTCTAGCCATTCTGCCTTTTTCTCTCCACCTTGCTGTGTCTTCTTGTTTGTTTCATGTATAATGAGCAGTGATTTTAGTTAACACATAAAAGCACATCTATTCCATTTTCCCAGAAGTAGAAGTCCTCCTTCGTGTATTTTGAAGCATGTACATAGTTAGCATTGAAATGTTTTCTTGGTTATTTGATAATTTTATCATTTTTATGTGTCTCATTTTATGTATGAAGTAAACTATCTTTGGCAATGAGATGGCCACTGTAGTGTTCCCATCCTTACGCTTTCTATGGCATATCTTCTTTTTGTTTTCTCTTGATAAATCTGTGTTTTTGAATTTGATGCCATCTCCTATAAACAGCATAAGGTGAGATCTTACTTTTTTATTTAGTCTGATATACTGTATTTTTCATTGGAATATTTCTTTCATTTATATTTGTAACTACAGGTCTTTCTATTCAGGAACATTCCATTTGTACAATTTGTTTATGGGTCTTTTAGTAGAGTTTGAATTTTTTCTGTACATAGCTCTTATATTTCTTATAAAGTTTATTCTTAGATATTTCATTCCTTTCATTGCTTCTCTATGTGTATATATATATATGTGTATATAAATATACCTATAAAAACTACTTGTTGTTTATATAATAGAATGTTGTTGGTGTCTATATAATATTTCTATATGTTTTCTTAAATTTTTTTTTATTTCAGCATATTGCAGGGGTACAAATGTTTAGGTTATGTATATTGCCTTTGCCCCACCTGAGTCAGAGCTTCAAGCGTGTCCATCCTCCAGACAATGCGCACCGCACCCATTAGGTGTGTATATACCCATTCTCTCCTCCCCCCTCCCATCTGCCTGACACTTGATGAATGTTATTACTTTATGTGCACTAAAATATGTCTTTTTTAAAAATCGCAATAATTCTCTTGCTGCTTGTAGTAGGTTTTCAATTGATTCTGTTGGGTTTTCCAGATTATCTGTAAATAGTAGCTGTTCTATCTTCTTTTCAATTTGTATATTATTAATTATGTTCCCTTATAATGCTGTTGGTTAATATTTTTGGTATGATATTAAGTAATATCAGTGATAATGAACATCACTATCTAATTCCTGCCTTTAGCAGAAATGGTTTTTCTATTCCCAATTATGCATGATGCTTGCTTTTGACTTGAGATAGTTATAGTATAGAATAAGATACTTTCTATTCTTTTTATTTTATTGACTTTTTTTTTTAATCAAGCAAGGAATGTTGAATGCACTTTCAGCATCTGCTTTAATCAGGCTCCCTAGAAGCTGACCTTGAAAACAGTAAGTATGTACAAGTCTTTTATTAAGGAAATGCTACCAGGGAAGCCTGGAAAACAAGTAGGGAAAGCAGGGCGGAGAAGGGGAAGAAGCAAGCTCAAATGTAATTGCAGGCGAAAGTCCTGCAGAGGGTAGGCTTCAGCCACTTCCAGCAGGGTCATTCCAGGAATGTGAAGTCTGCCTCAGAGTTGCCCTGATCTGATGCAACACACTGACTTTCATGTTCTTAAATTCTATAACCATTGGTCAATGGCCACAGTGGTCAGTGTAGGGGAAGCAAGAATAAACTCACTGACACTTTCACTTCTCTGCCTACCTGTGCAAAGTGACGCCAGTAGCCCAAGAACAGCCTTATGAAGAACAACGGCATTTCTTGGCTGTTGAAAGCACCCTTAGGGAGAGTTGGAGGGGGCTCAGAAATGGTAAAAAGGTATCTTAGGGGAGAGGAGCAAAGCACATCTAGAGAGTTGATTGTGATTGTTATCCTTAGATCTTTGATATTCTATTAATATATTTTCTTAAAAATCAAACACCTTTTCATAACTAGAATAAACCCCTTATATCACATTAAAAGCTGGTAGTAGTGATTCTTGGTGGGGACAGTAGGTGGGTCTCATAAAACTTTGTTTTTTCTAGGGAAAATTGACCTATTTAAACTTTCCATGTCTTCCTAAGTCAGTTTGGTAAATTGTATTTTCCTCAAAAAGTACCTATTTTATCCATGGCTTAAATTTAATTTGTATGAAGTTATACAAAATAGATTCTCTTGCAACTAATTCTGAGATTATTTACCTCTTGTTATTTACTATATATATATATATATATATATATATGCTTTCTTCCTTTTATGCTTGATTAACTTATCTGAAGATATATCTATGTTATTGGTCTTTTTTCAAACCCAAGTTTTAATTTAGTATGTACCTTGCTGAGTTTGTTGTTTGTTTTCTAATACATTAATTTCTTCTTTCTGTTTATCATCAGTTTTGTATTTTTTTAATTTTATTTTTTCATTCCTTGTACTTCAAACCAAATTAAATCAACAAAAATGTAATCTTAAGTATCACTAGACTTTTCCTTGGTTGTCAGCTCTAACTCTCAGCTCTGAAACCTTAGGTATTCTAAAGGGTTGTTCTGTTTCCATCTTCTCTCACTTTTCTTCTGCTATTTTTATTAGTTGTATTATTTCTATTTAATATATTCTCATAGCACATAACACTTATATTCTATTTGGTCATTCTTATCCCTTCCCTTGCTTTTGCCTCAGATGTGCAATAAAATATTAATATATTTAATGTTAACTCTCAGTCCATTTGCCTAAGTTATCCTTTAATAACTTGGTTGAGGCTCTATTTTCCAGTGGCTTCATCAAGTAGTATGGGTGTGAAACATATTCCTTAGTTCTTGTGTTCAAACATTAGTCTATAGATTATATATTCAAAGAAGAGCTTAGTTGGATGTGAAATTCTCTGGTTACTTTTTTTCTTTTAAAGTGTTGTATATGTTTTCATTCACACTCTTCTGAAGAGTGCTGCTTTGGAGGAATCAGATAAAAACCTGTATATCTTTTTTTTTT